>JAAMPD010001262.1:63771-75573 GCA_025266255.1 Trissolcus basalis | reverse complement strand
GAGCAGCAATATTCAAATCATTTGTCATGTATTTCCTAGGTATTCACTCAACAATCTCACGATTCTAAAAGAGACCTGTGCTCGAACAACTACTTTTTTTTAATATATAAAAACAAGTATTCAGAAAATTTTTGATTTTGATATGATTCAAATATCCAAATTGTTCGTTATGATCCAAAGAACAACTTTAATAGTATATTTAAAGTATATCAAAATCTTTTTAAAATCAGGAGGTTCGATTGTACAGTTTTTTATTTTAAAACTTAGAGCAGTTGTGCACAACCTATCCTATGAGATTACATTTACTAAAGTGAAACTTAGCAGATTGAATTCAACGTCAAGCTGCCAAATTAACCTTTTTTTCCTTAGTGTACTAATAAACGATTGTGGTTTTTTCTATGTAGTTTCAATAATTTGTTCTCACACTTGAACTTGAAAAGTCATAAAAAATAAGGCAAGTCGAGAGGTTAAGCTTTAATAAAAGTTAATGAATTCAGACTGAGTCTAAAACGTGTAACCATGAGAATTGACAGGTTATTTATTTCCGTGTTGGATTTACAAGGATTACTTTACGTTTGCTCCATTGTCCGAGCAGAGAGTACCATGTCGCAACATGTGACGCTGTTATATGATGTGCTTGTGAAAGATGACTATGACAGTTTTTATTTTATTTTTTTGCACTTGTTATTTGTAATTTTAATTTTCTTTTTTTTCGTCTGTAAGTATTCGCAATAAGTTCACGAGTGTAGATACGTGTCGACGACGTTAGTGGCAGTCACATAAATAACACACCAACATGCAAAGCATCTTATATTACACTTCTGAGCTAAGAGAATCGGTATTGTATTCATCCAGTTTGTATCTGATTGTTTAGTAGCTGGTAAATTTCTGTTGTAATGTTTTCATGTAATTATTCTATGCTGATTTTCTCTCTTTTTTGTTGAAAAAAAAGTAGTTTCTTTTTTTTAATTTGGTAGGTTAAAGGCTAATTGTTAATTATATATACAAAACCGCTGTTATAATTTGAAAAAAAAAAAACAAAAAAAATGTAAAATTAGTTTTACTGAATGAATAAGCGTTGTAGGTAATGTACAAAAATAATGTAAAATTATATCTCTGTCAAAGTTGTTGACGAAATATCAACCATCTAAATTGTGGCTATTTAGCAATGTCTACGACACCAAGAGGAACGACCAAAGCCTGACAACAAGCGATTAACAACTGGTACCAAAAATAAGGTACAATTAATGATCCCTTGATTAAGCAACATCAAGATACCGTTTGTTTGTACTTCGATTGAGCGATGACGCCTTGTTCCGTTTTACCATGCCTAGTATCTAAATGTGAACAAACATCTCACGAATAATATAAACCAACACCATGTACCAGTTAAGTGTTCAAGTGAAAAGGGCACTAAAAGTTTTACATTTACTGTCTCCAAACGTCAACGGTTTTACTCTAATGATCAACAATGCGAAGCACGTACGCCACGTCAATTTGAGTACAGTTTAATAGCACATGCGGCATGTATATACTTTACTATGCAAAGTAGCCTTCTTACGAAAATCCAATGTTTGTTAAAGAAGCAATATTTGTACACAGCTTGTCTCCTTCCATTTTTTATTTTGCTGTTGATCAAGGACATGCTGTAAGTACTTATACGTTACCTTAGCTTTCATTTGGGGGTAAAAGTAGTACCGGCATCACACTCGCACTATCATTAGCTTTAGTGTGTGACAGAGTGACTTTTGATACGATATACAGCGTGTTTTATGTAGAGAACAAAAAAAATACAGAAAAAAAAGGATTCAGATTAAAGAAATACTAGGAAGCCCTCGGATTGTAAATGATCCTATAGGTACCTGAAACACCGTGACAATAGCCCAGAGTAACGAGTCAAAGTTTTTTCTATCGCACTCGACGTCAGAGCTGCCTTTCATCGTTTCACAGAATTTGCAACCGAACAGGTTCATCCCGAGTATACTACAACACAACGAAACGTGCGATGTACTTCATGTTCGTGAAACATGTTGTTTAGGCGTTATTAGAAAATTTACTGCTAGATAATGACAAATGAAAAGTGAGGGAAATCAGCACATCGCGATTATGTTAACTTCATTCCAAATATTTCAGTCACATTTTGAACTATCGTATCGTAAATCTGAATTTACTTGATTGTTTTACCGTATGCACTCATTATTTCAGAAGATATCATCATAATAATGCTGGTACATGGGACCAAGTAACTTTTTTATATCCAAACTGATACACTCGAACCTCGCAATAATGACTATAAAATGATTTGTTCGTAATTTTCTTTACTAGAGTCGAGGTTTAAGTATATGCAAGTGTATAATGGCGATGGTGGATATAGTTGACAAGATGGCTGACTAGTAGCCGCCATCTTGTGCTAGCCATCCAAATCATCGATAATTTAAAAATGTGGATGTAAAAGAAATGAGTTAGTTACTTTGTCCTACGTATGTATAATCAGCAGTTGAAAATTGTTGTTGAGTAAATCTAAGATACGAATTGTTGAATAAATAAAAAATGTAAAAGTCAAAGTGGCACATATCGATCATTAAGAGATAAACCCTAGATGGATATAGGGGATGAGGATGGGTATGCTGAAGGTTGAGGCGCAGTTCGATCCAAGTGAGAGATGCATCGGCGTAATTTGAAACAACACGCGGAGTATGCATTAGACACCTTGAAGTCAAGTTGTCGTGACGTTGTAATTGAAAGCTTCTATTGCAACGATACCTTAAAAGCTTGTGATGGTTGTATCGCAATCAGATCTCATCTCAAACGCAAAGCCGCATCAAGTTGAGCTCTCTATGATGAAAAGGTACTATACATATTTGCAAGCTGTCTAATATCGAGTTACGATAACACCGAGGCACGCACCGATGCGCTCAGAGTCTTAGCAAGTGAAGTAACAGAGGTAAAGTTCGAAGTATACGAATACAGATGTTTTATAGTATAAGTAGCCGTCAGAATCGTCGCTAGACATTTTCAGCATAAAAGCACCATGCAGACACGTAAATATCTAATAGTGAATAGTATATTCGATGCCTCAAGCCATTAAAAGGGCAACAGCTGCCTCAATCGGACGTGCCAACAACACCATCATTACCAACACGCCGTCAGCGTCGTATCAATGTCAAGCTAACATTTCACGCTTACTCGTCAACCAAATTATTGCTTCAATTCAAAATGTTACGCCAATTGGTATGTCATCACTGAGAAAATTCTCTCATCATTTATATAGAATATATCTCATTTTTTACAAATCAAAAATTTGACATTTTCTCAGTGCCACCATTGACTTGACATATCCATTTATATCTGCTTATCAATAATGTTTATATCTCCTGTTATATGAGATGAACAATACAGAGATGCCGATGCCGTTGTATCAAACAAACTCTCTAATAGACCAAATATTGATGGAATGATTCGACCAAAATTTTAATCAAGTCCTCAAGATGTTTCATTTTCATTTCAAACTCAGTTCGAGCTTTTATCGCCGATCATGTCAATTTCATGTTCGCTAATCGAACAGATTAAGATTTTCCTGCTTGTAGCACGCTAAGATTCATCGCCTTGACGATGATGCTTAATTAAATTCACGCAAATCAAGTTGTAATTAAATTGAGTTGATCAACTCACCTGAATATAAAGATGAATAATACTAAAAGGGAAAAGAATATAGCGACGTTATCCATTGTGCGTAACATGACGAAGAGCTGCCGTCGCAAATTTGGCATGAAGCGAACGAGCTTCAGAATTCTTAACAGACGAAAGGTCCTTAATACGCTCAGACCTGAACTGCCACCTCCATCTCCGTAAAACGTCTGGCACAATTCCACCACACTGTCAACAGTACCACAAAGTAACAATAGAAAATATTCTTCCCTCACAGAGTCAACTTTAAACCCATTGCCGTTGGCGCCAAAAGCCTCTGCCATGACACTTTTCATCGCAGGCGCAGTACCTAAATTCACTTTGTTACAACTTTAAAAGTATAGTGCTAAAATTCATGGCGATAGATTTTTAGTCAACGACAATGGATTGATTAAAAAAATTTTTTTTTTTCACCTTAAAATAACGACACCACCATCAAAAACATTGAAACCATTGCTGATATAGCCAAAAGGACCTTCCGCAATTAACTTCAGCAACATTTCAATAGCGAAGATGACAGAAAATACAATATTGCTTATTTCAACAGCAAAAGTCAATTCATCCGGCTGAAAAAAAACAAAAATAAATAAATAAACGATTAAAAATGGTGAGTTTTTAATAAAAGATTAAAGCTTATGATTGTTTTTTTACCTGATTATGATACTCGATACCCATACTAAGAGTATTGATTAAAATCGCGAGCAGAATTCCTTGCTGAAAGTACTTGTATTCGACGAGCTTTTTGATATATTTGCGCATACATCGTGTCGCGCGAACACAGCAGTTGCCAGTAACCCTAAAGAACCGCCTTGATTTCGAAGTCTGTATCTTGTGATTCTCCTCGGGCCACTGTTCATTCGCAGGCTCGTAACAGCAGGAACAATTGTCTGCGTCGTTGGTCCACTGTGCTCGTTCCTCGAGAGCAATTCTCCTATCACTTATGCCCTTTGTGAGCGATGTGAGAAAGGAGTCTAATGCTAATTGGCCAGTTGGTAGTGCAGCACTAAGGGCCCCACTTAGCGCCAACAGTTCCTGACAAGTCATTGCTTCACTCGCACCGATGTCGACCTACGTACAAACAACACGAAACGAGTTTAGGATATGTTGGAGATGATAGACACCAAGACAAATGAAAAGATATTGATATTGAGCGGAAGCTCACCTGGATGTTGTTGGTATCGACGGTAGACCAAACATTTCCATCGCCCGTTTGTGTCATCTTTTCACTCGAGCAGACGTTTTTCTCGATGGCTCCTCCTATCGAGCCTGGCATAGTGTTAACACTGCTCCCGTGAAGCAGTATCACATCACTGAACATAACGCTACTTCTTCTTCGATGATAGGTACAAGGCGGACTTAACAAAGCGTTATTTGGCTGAAAAATGTTTGGCTGATTCAGATGTAGTATGCATCGAGTCTCAGTTGAGATTGGACAATTATTCAAAGTATATGTAATCTAACAGAATCGGAGTTTGAAATTGTTGCATTTTACCTCGCTATTGACGATATTGTCGCTGCCGTTGGACGACATCCTATGAATACTATGTCGTTGACCTTGCTTAGACGACAGCTCAATCTCCGATACCTCAGGACTGGCTCGAGGAGCTATGGATACCGTACCAATACCTCCGCCATTGCCTGCCTGCACCGAAGTTGTGCTTGTTTTGAAATCGCTAACACTACCCTGTTCCACATTCTCTAAGGCAGCTAAAAGACGAGGACATCCGCTGTGATGTAATCTCCTATCTGTAATTATTATTATTCCAATGTTGTACTCTTAATTAAGGGAGTCATCTTCAACTTTAAACACCACTACCATTTTGTCAAAAATGTTGATAAATTACAAAAAAGTATACATCTTTGAATGTTTCGGCTGATTTGTTTGAATAATGGATGTTTTTATAATTTGCTGTAATATTACAAAATTAATCAAATTTGAAACACTAAATCAATGTGTTTGGAATTTATTGTTTGTTTGTTGAAATGTTTAAAAATGGAGTTGTTTATGAACATAAATAATATATATTGCGTTTCATTGGAAATATTAAATAGGTACACAATGTGACGTTAAAAACTCATTGTGTGTCTAAAACGATGTTACTAAAAAAATGATTGAAAAAGCTTGGAATAAACTATAATAATTGAAATGGTCGATGTTAAATGATATAAAAAAGTAGATAAAAGAAAATCAATTATTTACCACTTGTTTTATTAGACTGTACAATGTTGGATTTTGGCTGACCCTGCTGCTCTTTAAGTAGATTTTGTTCTCGTTTTTGTTGTCTACTGTATAGATAAAGTCTCCACTTTTTCATCAATCTCCGCTTGCTTCGTCGCCACAGGTGCGCAATATATCTGTGCCAAGAAAGGTAAAATAAATAAGTCAATGTTACGTTGCAATGTTACTGCTGAGTCTTAAGATTAACAAGGAGCCTTTTGGTTGCTATTCATAAACCGTATATGCTTTTCACCTTCAAATGTTGTTATATTCTGACATGAAAATATCGCGAATTAAATCAGCGATTAAATCGCCCGCCGGTGAATAAAAGTTCGAGCCAAGTGCTACTCGAGGACCTACTGTCTCCCCGCTTGAGAGCCACACTATGAAACTCTGCGCGATCAAGTCCTACTTGTACTGTCGACCAAATAAATCGAAAAGGGGTATTAATAATATGCAGAGTAGCATTTTCAACAACTTTGAGCCTTTCATAATATTTGCATTTTGTTTTAAATAATTCAAATTATCAGTTAATACAATTTAACAATGTCAAATTATTTTTACGTTTCATGTCAAATCCAAATTATATACTTGAATTGTCATAATCAAAATCGATTAGTTATTGATGCGTGTTGATACTTGAACCTTTAAAGTAATTAAAACGTGCGTCCTTGTGAACGGTAGTAGTGAAAATCAATTTCATCTCAAAAGTCAAAATGAATCGTTGCTGAAGTTTGTATCTGAGAAAGTGTTTAATTATCATTAAAGGTGCTGCTTAATTCGAGTACGCATACTTGACAATTTCGGCGTAACAAGTCGTCGGCTCTGAAGTGTTGGTAGACGAAGCTAGAGTACTCGTGGAGTGAAAACGCGCTCGCTCCAGTCGCATTCTTTCCATCTCCCGTTTCTTCGTTTCAGAAAATTGCGTTGCTATGACGACTAAGCACAAGTTGATCATAAAAAATGAACCGATCTGCAAACAGACAATCATACTGTTTTCATCTTAACCATCAGAACATGTACACTGGCAAAAAACCACGTCAAGTGATGGTAAAATGTTAATAATTCACACTATTTGTTGTGTATCACATTTTTGACATAATATAACCAGTGTTATACTTTACTTTTATAATTAATTAAGTGAATTAATTAACAATTTGAATGACTAAAAATAATTTGGATTACTTACGACTATCAAGAGAACGAAATATATCCAATCCCAAAATGAGTGCGCGTCTTGGACGTAGTACATTATATCGGTCCAACCTTCCAAACTAATAACCTGTTTATTCAGATGAAAGATTTGATTATTTTATTTTGTCGAGTTTGTAAATTTGAATAAAAACAAGTTCAAAACTTACAAGAAATATGGCTACCCAGGCAAGACCGATGTTGTCAAAAGATATGGTTCCTTGAAACGGGTTATTCCCTTGACCTTTGCATTCGGTGTAATAGTAATTCCAGTTGACGCATGTGTCATTCGTTATGTACGTAGAATTATTGTTGGGCAGTGCTGTACTGTTACATACCACGTTTCCTATTAACATATTGATAGATTAGTTTCGTATCTTCTCTCTATTCATCTGATTGTGCTCGCGGATTAACAAAAATTATACAAATACGTTTGCTTTTATGGGTCTGACTATCTATTGATCTATTCTACTGTCAGAGAGATGACAACCAGTCAAAACCATACAACAATCGAATTTAAGTTTTATAATATAAAACATGAAGAAGAGAAAAAAAATTGGCGCTGTCATGAAAACAAAAGAATTGATTTATTAGTTATTCATCGCGTGGGCATAAAATAATCAATTTTTTTGCCTCATGGCGACGACTTTGGCGGATTTAAAAAATGGAAAATGATTCTTACCAATTTTGAGTGCAGGCAAATTGCTGCAACTGTGCATGCCGTTGTCGTCGGGACGCGAACAAATATAATCTTGTCCCTGAAGCTCGAAGTACTTTCCCAGATCGCTGCAAAACAATGCACGCATTAGAAGAGATCGAAGCAAGCCGGGGCTTGCACAACGCAAGACAAGACGACTGTATAATATGCACAGATGCACTCAGTCTTATTGGCATGCTTCATTTATCCAACACGTTTGAACGATCGACGTCAAGAAAAGTAGACAAGGTCCAGTTCGAAATTGCGTGCTCGGTTTTCATTAAATCGCATGATTCATTCCATCCGCAACACGGTAATCAGTCATCCGATGCTAATTTTAAATCCATCGATATTCAAATTTTCTCACTCGTATTGTCGCAACAACTCTTTTCTTTTTTCTTTTCGACACGCAGTTGCGTTTCGTTCAGTACTTGAAAAAAACCATCATCCCTGCTAAAAACAAAACGCTTAACTGATATATATATCTTTATCCAAAGAATATATATAAGTCCAAAATAGACCGATTCACTATCAACATCGACGACGTACAAAATTATCATTCAAATGGACAATTTTAGCAGAGACGTGACCACTGATAATCGTTCGTATACCGTGTTGTCTCTATTCTAACCAATCTTATCCTATTTCAAAGTAGATACTAAAACAGTGCCCGAAATAGCGAAATCGACTGTTCGATGACAGCCTGCAAACTTGTGGTTTTTAATAATTAATATTAATATAAATAGGTGGACTAGTCTTTTTTCTTTTTTTTTTTTTTTTTTTTTTTGTTACGTCGTGTACGATGGAAACTTCCATTATATTGGATATTAGACGTCATCTTGTATAGACAGAAATTTGCTATCGTTATCTTGTGCATTCATTAGAATTGAAATGCAGCTATTTACCACAAAAAATGCAAAAGTAAGTCGTCTTAAGTAATTGGCTGTCACAGGACATATAAATTATTAGGCATTGACAACTTGACCTCTGATTTTTTTCTGCACCAAACAGTTATCGACCAGTCGATTGTTTTGACTATATTACGAGCTCGTGTGCGTACTTTGCCCATCTAACGTTTAATTTTTGTGAGGGTGCAGATCGTTCTCTATTTCAAGCACCGATCTACATACCGGTTTGTTTTGTTCATTTGATTTTGTTATACAATATATTTGAATACGCACTATTGTTATATCTTGTATCAATTATTAAGAGTGAGTACAGTTGCAGAATACAGCGGTGTAAACAAAGTAAGTTATAGTGCTAATTGAAGGGGAATGGGGAGCTAGAGTTAGATTTGACCTGATTAATAAATTGGTTCCGTCACATCGGCAATGAAGCCGATACGGCGAGTTAGCTGTGCGACCGAGTTGGGCTCGCGGCAACTTTGAACATTTGGTTTTGTTTCACCCGATCGAGCGTTTGAACAGAGACAAATCAAAGAGCACGGTGCGTGTAACACATCGACGCATGCAGTCGAAACGAGTGGCGTGACGAGAGGCAGTCGTCGCAGAAGAAAGAGAGAAATAAGAAAGGCAGCAACGAGAGACATAGAGACATTAGCGATAGAAGGAGGTTTGATCCTTAGAATGATGGTCTGAGCCCAGCCGTGCATTTTGCCACCGGAATAATGAATAACGCACGCGTCTCTGACAACAACTCGACAGATCAACTGATGTTTATAACCATCAACGACGAATACATCACAGGTCAGATTTGCATGCTCTATTCTCCACACATATACTAACAATTTATATCAGGACAGAGATATATATATAATATACAACGGTCGCCTTTTAACGCTTGTATGTACAACTATACAGTGTCATCAAAAGCGTCACATTGCGGTGCAACCGCGACTGCAACATGCCGAAAGGACATGTGTCAGCCGCGCCAAAATATATGACGACGGTCGCATGCACCGTATAATTCATATATACATATTTTGCCTTATTTTATTTATATAGATTTAATGTTTAGAGAGAGATATGCACAGCACATTGTCTACTAGAGCTTACTAAATGCGTGATCGAATCGAGTACTCGTCCGAGAGTAACCTGCAACAGCCAAACAAGAGCCTGTCACTGCCCCCCTTGTATAACTCCTTAGTACAATAATTTATTTTTCACATTTTCACTTCATTTTTAAATTATCATTCGTTGTGTGTGTGTGTGTCTGTGTGTGTGTGCGCGCGCGTACGTCAACGTTCTATCAACCTCTCAAAAACTTTAAACAGTCAACTTTGCTCTTTCTCATTTAAACAATTATTTTGATTTAGAATATTAGAATATGATGCAATCATTCGTATCCTCTGTCGTGTATAGCTGTATGGCTAAAAGAACAGGTGCGACAGAGAGTAGAATGAAATACAATCGATAAAGAAAAGGCAGAGAACATGACAAGCTGTTCAAGACAGTTGTTTAATTTTTTAATTTTTGTTTGTTTTTTTTTGCAGTGGGTCTCAGTTGTATGATGCTCTCTCCATGCAATGCGGAGCGTCGTATTGTCGTTGGCGGCTGGTGTGAGACGGCAACAAAAACAAATAAAATAAGTGAAACCACGTGGCGCGAGCGCGTTCAAAAAAGCACAGGGTAGGTTGTTGCTTAGACTGCACAAAAAACGTCGCTTCACTTCCGTCCTACTGGCTGATAATACACGCGCTCCTTAACCTCCTACTCAGACCTTCAAAAAAAGCAAGCCGTTTAGACTCGAGTGGTAGAAAATCACTCGTGAAATTGATATCAACTGTTATTTTGTTTTTATATATAAAAATGAGTTTTGTTTAGTCCCAACAAGTTTTGCTAACTCACAGGACATAACCAAACAAATGAATAACCAAGATGGCGGGGAGTGGGGTCCGCCATCTTGTCTTTAACCATGCCGCCATCTTAGAGCCCAATTCTACATACAAAAATTCTACATAGAAAAATTATAGAAAAATTTACAACTGGGTTAAATTGTCCTCTATGAATTTAGTTTGACTTTATTATTTATTTATAAGAAAGAAAAGATTAGCATAAACCCCAGGTAAAAATGAATATACAGGGTGTAACGGGAGTATATGATGATGGCGTGGCATGTACTGATTCTACGAGAAATTGTGCACAAACTTACAATAATGTTTTAATTTTAAAGCGCTTTTTAATCAACGATTCAAAAACGAATTCATTTTCAAATTGTCAAGTTTCAGAACTTGAAACTTGATTGAAATGACATGACTCGTAGAATCAGTACATGCCGCGCCATCATATACTCCCGTTACACCCTGCATATCCCATCAGGCAAAAAGAAACATCATATATCATATGGCTGATGCATACTTAGACTTTTTGCTTGAGATATTTGTACGTATAAACAAATATGCGACATGAAATCTTTTTACATGGGGTGTAAATTACGTTACTTGATAACATGCTCATCGCAATGATTATAATAATTAAATACAATTTTAATTGTCAAGGGCAGGTTGAGTTATATAACTTGGAAAGTCAACACAGTTTTACGTGAGAAACGATGTTCGGGGTGATTGATGTTCTAGCCTGGGTTACGTAGTGTATCGACGATCGATAACCGGATTTCGCGGATTTGAAAAAACGAGTTTTGTTATTTATACGGTGTAAGTCTTGTTGATATCCACGGTCCGGCATACGTACGCACACCTATCAACTCATGAGCAATCTTTATTATATTTGCTTCCCATTTTTTTTTCTTTCGATCCAAGAGACGTTGGGTACGGACGATCTGCTGCAATTGATATTCATCATGTGTTAAAGTCAGGTTCGTCTTCTCACTTACTCGGGGTACTTGACGTTAGGAAGCGCTTTGAGGAAGCAGCGCTGTCGCAGGATTCCCTCCCATAGCTGCACGCCCACGATCCCGAAGATGAAGAACACAAAGAAACATAGCAACAACACGTTACCCAACATCGGGAGTGTGTCGAGCAGTAACATCACGAGTATCCTCATGCCTGAAAAAAAAAATTATATATATATATATATATATATATATATAC
>JAAMPD010001262.1:35307-63754 GCA_025266255.1 Trissolcus basalis | reverse complement strand
GAGACCGGCATAGTGAGGGGTAAAAGTTGAGCCGATTTCGAAAGTTAATTCAAATGAAGAACTTTAGTTAACGAGCGGAGACGAATTTAATTAAGCTTGAGAAAACTTGAACCCTTTGTTGAATTTCAATCAAGTCATACGATAATTTATAACTAACGATTATTATCCTTCTATTTAATATTGCACCGAGATTTTTTTTCTGTAATTTTGTGCTCAAGGATTTCGAATGAACATTTGTTATACCCCAGACGACGTCTGCAGTAGACACTGTGGTGATTTTTTTGTATTCTTTCATCAATGAATTTACTTGCTGAAAAGTTGGCAAACTTTTAGACCTTGTCGGTTGGAAAGTTTTTCAGTTGAATTTAATAAAGCTTATTTAAAAATGTTGCATCATTAAATCTTGATATGATTATGATGGGCAAATATAATTATCACTTGATTAAATAAAAATAATTGTAAAGAAGTGGCACTTGACTTATAAACGATGGGAATTAAATGCACCAATCTTATTTGTTTTTGTGATACAAAATAAGAGGATTCAATTTCATCAGCGTTATCCTTGAATTGACAGTTATCCTGCAAAGTTTACGGCATTATCGAAAACGTATAAACCTCGACACAGCGAAATAATTCGTTCCAGTTTTCATCTTGTTTACAGCTTGTCTGACGAATTTATTTTACAATGAGAATCTTAGCCGCGTTCAATTTCTCGAATTTATCTGAAAATTTAATGACTGCTTTCGGTTTGCCGATCAATAATTTATTTTAAATTATGTTAAATGCTGGTCAATTTCAAATTCAATTCATATTATCGCGCAAAACAGTATATATTTCAAACTCAAATTACACAATATATACTTATAACATTTTTTTTACAAAATTATTTTGTGTTTCAAAACAATGCGAATTTAAAATTTAATTTTGTTAAAAACTTAACATATTGATTTTGAGTATGTAAATAAGTCCGATTGTAAAGTTGAATAAATTGTATAAACATTGTATGAATACCTCAGAAATGACATAGTCATTTTTTTAAATTGGGTTTTTGGTTGACCATCATTTTTACTACACACAATGAAATCGACGATTGCTTCTGTTTGAATTTCATGTTGGTCCAAATCATTGATGCGTTGATTGAAAAACTACTTCCTCCAAATTTATATGTTTAATGAAGCAAATTTAACCTGATGGCTATTAGGGATGAATGCAGATTTTTGCAATCAGATGATATTTAATCATATTAAATTTGAATATCAAATTATTTGTTTTTTGAACTATTTGATCAGAGGACATAAAGTTCACTTGAATCTTCTTTAGAAAGAAATTTGTTCAAATTTATGATTTCATCTCGGACGGTAGCAAATTGTGCGGCAAATTGTGAATTGTGAAATTGACAAAGAGTGAGAGCGATGCATCTGAGAAGCGACGTCATCAAGCGAAGCATATTGAAAATTTTCTTTCAATAAAGGCGAATTATTTGGCCATGTTTCGGTACATTTTGAGCGCGAGATGGATCGACATAGAAAAGTTACTCACTTGGTATCCTATTGATCGCTCGAAGCGGTCTTAACACCCTTATAGTACGGATCGCAGACAAATTCATATTCTCCACGTTCAAGCAGTATTCGAGCGCCCTGCAACAAGAAAATGGGGGAAAAAAGACGTTGACTGGAATTCCAAATATCTTTATTTGCTCGTCATTTTTGTCACTTCCATTCTTATCACAAAAAATGAATTAGGATCGAGGAAAAAGGATGTCACGAATTGGAATATTGACAAGGTGTAAAAAAGTAGCGCGGCATATGTAAATTGCTTCGCGATTGATGATTCTAAATCAAAATTCAGAAACATGCAAACCTCTCCGCGAGTTTAGCATTTCGTGCAACAATTCGAATTATGTAAATCGTATTTATACACGTTTCTTGTCTTTTCAAATAAGACATTTAATTTTAGAAAAAAGAACGATCGAGTTATTAATTGACTTTTAATACCCATGCAATCTACTTTTTCTTTTAAAAAAAAAAAAAAAAAAAAAATGTTTGAATACATTTTCGACACGAAAAGCAGCACTTTGCAAAATTAATGACTTATTTGATATTAATAAACAGCCGAATTTGAAATCATGATGAAATTATTTAGATTCATTTACATTGAATATTGAAAATTGATAATTGAAGAACATAACGTCGGGTCACAATAAGAGTGATGCTGCATCTCTTTTTCTCAGTTTTTTCGTACATGTGCAGTGAATATCGCGTTGCACTCGTGATTTTCTTCCTTGCAATCGCATACATTGTGTAATGTTGAAGTTATCGATTTGCCTCTATGTATGTTGCACTAGTTGATACGAAAACAAAAAATACCTACCCAGCTAGTACGATAAAGAAATCCAGTCTGTTCCAAGAGTCTGCAAGGTAGGTTCCCCTCCCGTAAATCCCCATCGCTACCATTTTTATCGTCATCTCCAACGAGAAGAATGCAAATATAATATCATCGAACATCTACAATAAAACATTAATTTTTAATAATTTAGTTAGTGTGATTCTGAGAGACTTTGAATTTGAGTTAGCGTGACTCATTTGTTCTAAGTTTGAGTCGGTGTCATTCCAAATTTGACTTGTTTTAAATTCTAGTTACTTAGTGTAACTGAGTGCAAAATTTGTATAATTTTACCAAACAGTCTCATATTTGGAGGACAGAATACATTTTTGATCCAAATTATTAAACTGTTTTGTTAAAAATACCACAAAATTGAATTATTTATTTTAGTTTTTGGTCATTATAATAAAATATTTTTTAAATTTGTGCCAAAAAGTTTGATAATTTATTTTCAAAATTATTTTTGTCTCTAACTTATAAAATAGTTTGGTAAAATTTATTCAACTGTTTTCTCCGTGTGAGACTCATCTAGATTCGATTTGATGTGACTCACTTTGATTCCAAATCTAATTAGTGTAAATCCAAATTCGATTATGAATGACATCCAAATTTGAGTGTTATTCCAAGTTTGAGTTAGTTTGAGCATACATTTTTTTTTTTTTTTCAATGCGATTCAGCGTGTATAAATTTGAGTCAATGTGATTTTTAATTTGAGTAATTCCATGTGATCCATAATTTGAAAATGTAAATCTTTCAATAATAATTATTGCAAAATAACAACGATGACTTTTTTCAACAACTTTTTTAATTCGAAATATTTTATAAATTGTTTACTCTTAACAAAACTGTCTAAAAATTGTTCAATGTAAGACGCACGGTTTGTCAAAAAAATAATTTTTCTGCAAGATGACTTTTGTCGAATGTTGTTGAGATTAAAATTGAGTTAATGTTAATGCATTATCGATTCAAGTCGAATGGGTATTTGTGCTGAACTGATCAATAGTTATTTGTGTATGTATTGCGTTGAGGTAATGATGTACCGTGGCTAGGTATCATATTTTAAATCAATCAAACATTCAAACCTATGTAGATTATCATGAAAGATACCGTCAACAGATTTGAAATGTTTCTAGCAAATATTGGATTTGTTCGAAATGGTATCATTTTCTTGGGCAAATAATATTGAAAAAACAAAAATATATGAACAAGTAACATTAATCTGAAAAACGTTATAAAGATTCTATTTCGAATAATTACAAACTTTGTTCGTGAAATTTAGGCAATTTCCAAATTATGAAACTTGTTAAAGTTGGAAATTTATAATTTGATCTAAACTCTTTATAAAAAAAAAAAAAAAATAAATATATTATAAACACAGTATTATAATTTGTATATTATTTGTGATCTTATAAATTGTTTGTTGTGTGTTCAGGTCATGTGAACGTATAATAGTAACAGATATGGAACATCTTCGATGTTATGCATTACACTTTTGTTTCGAAGCATATTAAATTACAGCGCATTTTCATTTACTATTAAAACTTTGTAACAGATATAAAAGTACCATAAAGTGACTGTAAACCAACTTTGAGATTGTTCGTAAACAATTTTATTTTTCTGAGAATAAAAGTAGTTCATTTGAAATTACATCAAGGATTGATTTATAAAACACGTCGATAATATTACATTATTATGTTAATCGAGCATTGACAAAACATGAGAAAATAGTGTAACGTAAAGTGTAGACTGAAACTAATTCAATTTGAACCGAAAAATTAGCCGAATCGATCTTTCATTCGTTTTGTTTAATTGAAACTAGCCTTATTCTCTTTGTCTCGTGTAATTTCCAATGATTCAATTGCGTTTTAAATTCTTCATTAAAGTTCAATTCCTTTGGCTGTAAAATAATAATTAAAGCGGATAATTTATTTGCGAGCGCTCATTTCTCCAATAGAGTTTATTTTGCGAGAACCGACAACAAATAATGAATAATTCGATATCTTACACAATTCAATACATTTATTTGTTATGCCTCAAATATGAAAATCCTCAACGTTTATCTCGTTATTATACATATACATATCTATATGTGCATCTAAAGAGCTTCTGATCATTCAGTTATTCAGCGCACTCGTTTGAGTATAAATAAATTCCGGCTCGTGTTAGTAATTTCATTAAAAGACAATGATACTGTTAAAAACACATTTTCCATATTCTTAAATGATGAAAATTCATTTAAAACAATTGATTAAAATGCGGCACTGTGATTCTCAATAATTTCGGTGTGTTACAAAATTTTCATTTCATGCTTTGTTAAACGAATGTTTGCTTTTATTTTCCAATGTTTAATTTAAATTTAACCAATGGAATTAGTGTGAAACATTATAAGTCAATGTGATTTGTGTGCAAATCAATATGATACATTTAAGGTGAGTGTAATTTTGAGTAATTTACAATGTGAGAGATTGTTAATCTTAATTAAACATGAATGTGCAAATATATGATTGAATATTTGAGTCAATGTGATTTAGTTTGAACCACAATCATTTATTACTATAGTAATGAAATTATTCTATGAATGAAAAATGAAAAAATTCTAAATTTGAGTCAGTGTGCATGAATTCCAACTTTAGTCGGTGTGAATTATTTTAATTCTCACTTCAATCTTATATAATTATCTATGGCACTATGAAACAACATGTCTGTGATGTTATATATATATATATTTTTTATTTGTAATGATGATCTTCCAGAATGAAAAATAACAATGTATACGTGCTGATTAGGGCAAACAATTATTGTGGTAATATAATTGAAAATTTAATTAACGAATTGAATATTTGTTTACCTGCAGAATCTTGCACCTGTTCGTCACACATTGATCATCAACGCAAGGCTGGTACATTCCAAGTGTGATGCAGTTAAGAAGAATTACCATCATGCTGACCCGCTCGAACCATGTGTTTTTCAAAGTTAAGGAAATATTCACTGCTAAATCTTGATACAACGATAATAAAAAAATAAATTATACAACCTAGATGAAAACATATTATTTACATTTTGCCAATATAACAAGGTGATTGAAACATTATCACAAGTTAAAAACTGCGCGTCACATCAAACTAGGACAGAAGAGCATGAAAAAGCTATAAAACCTCGGCAGTGTTGAGCAAGTTGCGAGCCAAAAAATTGGTTCGAGTGTTGGGTTGTGGCGGATGGATTTGCATTCGACCGTAAAGCAATCCCGGTAGGAGTTATGCGAAAGTGAGCACACTGTACAAAGTGGCGTGTAAACTGGCATTAATTTAATCGTTAAATGAAAAGCCCACTTTCCGGCACGTTGAAAATTTGCATGCAAGTCAAGATGCTGCGCGTCCTTTCGTTCTTTTCAAGTGATGCCTTTAATTCGTCTGATCATCTCAAGATAGAAAAAAAAAAAAAAACAATCAAATTTCTTTGCTCATTTCTCACGTATCGACGACACGTGGTCACGACACTTCGATCGGGTTCTGTTGCCAAGTGACAGGTAACACCTAAACAATGCAAAAACACCGATTCCAAATTTCATTTTTTCAATCCCTCTCCCCACAATGATTTAAGTTTTGAAATCGTGATTCCAAGAGATTATAGAGCAATAAAAAAGAACTTTTGAACTGTTAGTTGAAAATCAATACTAACAATTTTTTTCTTCTCATAATGTTGTCGTCAGATTAATTGAGTAAGGCTGAAAATATACCTTTCAATATCTCGTGCATTTTGATTAAGTTAACAACTCACGGTCGGAAGTATTATGAAATGTTCCTTCTACGAGGCTAATTTTAGATAATTGATGCAAGCAAAAAGTAGTGTATAGAATCTGTTTGTGATTCTTTCTTTTATTAAAACGAATAAGAAAAGAAATTCATTTATGACTTTAATTCAAACATGGTTTATATCACATGCGAATATTGGAACTAAGATAAAAAAAAAGAAAAAAAAAAAACAAGACAGTGACATGGACAAGTTATTTAAAAGTTACACGCAATAAGTCGTGTACTTTCAATGTTGAATGCCCGTTTGATCAATCTTTTCTTTTTTTTGGAATCAGATTAAAATTATGAACAAAGCGGTACCTTTTTAAAACTTTTTTGTCCAACTTTCAGCTTTATTAACTCTTGTTACACAGTGAGTGTCAACATTTGATACTGCTTTTTAATAACTACTAACTTTTCATTTAATTAAAATATATTTTTCAACGAAAATTCTTATTCCCCTTTTGAGAGAATTTTTCTCAGCATGATAAATGAACGACGTGAAACAAAGAAAATATTCATGAATTCAATTTCAGAATTTCTGACCTTAAGATATATAATATGCGAAGATCAAATATTATGAGCCGGGTCAATGTAATTCTTACGGCTGGGGTCTTTGCTGACGGTTCTATAAAATTTTCATGCCGCCCATTCTCGCTGATCCTTAGGAGTAATTGGACTTTGTTCTTTCGACTATTGCACATTTGGTTGCGCGAGATTTCAAATACTGCACTGCACAAACGCTCGTTAATATTATTTATAGGAATGTTTTTTTGGAAATTGAGTTGTCTCGTTGACAGTAAGATGAATTTCACAAGAATATTTTATCGCAATCAAATTATCATATAATTTCCATTACACGTAAGTTCTGCATCAATTTTTCACATTTTTTATTATACATTTTTTAATATCTTGAGAACAATTTTTTTAATGAAATAATGCAAACGTGTCATCATTCATCTTTCAAATCATTTTACTGAAAAAAGTTATATGAAAGCGGATTTGTGGATTTTCAAAATTCGTTTGTAAACAATTTTCAGAAAAAGGTTCCAATTTTTTCTCAATTACTTTTTTTCTTCGAAGAAAGACAATTAAGATTGTGAACTTGTGTTTACATCACTCTCACACGTCCCCAAAAAATGGGTATGAACACAAAACTCGTTTAAGTCATCAAGACATGATTTTTTCTCGTTGCAAAAAGTATTTCCGCTTCGTACGTTAAATGTTTCCTTGCATCGAATGACTCTTTGAAAAGTGAGTGTAGAAAGATGTTAATAGTCTTTAGTTCTAGTCTGGTTACAAGTAGCGAATTTACTGCGCGCCTCAACACCCCGTTGTTTTGGCATATCTCATTTCTTCCTTTAAAAAAATCTCAACTCAAATAGGTCGCCTTGAAACAGACTATTTTATAATTTACAGTCTGAGGAGTAATACGCTTGGTACATGAACTAATAGAGTTAAAGCTTTTGAAACGTGAAAAGTGGAACATGTCGAAAAATCTCATATAAAATACGGTTCATAGAATTATAGCACTTTGAGAATTAGCTAGTTGGTACAATCTTGAGAAAAAAAAAAAAAAAGGAAAGAAAGAGTTCATAAATTATTTTGTCGATGCCTCGATCAAGTTGCCGAGTATCATCAAGTTTGCTTCAATTTCTTGCATACTTTATACGCCTCTCTATAAAAATTTGCAGTAGCATGAAAGTTCGATTGATGACAAATGAAAAAGGCACTACTTGAAAAAAAAACAAACAAACAAACAATAACAAAACATGTTCTTCAAGTTAATTTTGAGGGAGCACGATTCTACCATTCTGAACGATCGAAAATATAAAAAGAACTGTTTATACAAATTTTAAACATTTTACATGAAGCAAAATTCTTACATTTAAATTTTCATTTCATAATGTTAAAAATATTACAAATTTGTTGAATAAATATTTTTGATTGTTTAAAATGGCTGAAAGATTTTATTAGATGCAAATTCTAAATAAAAATTTCGAATGCTACATATTCCAGATACTTCTAATAACAATTTTGCATTCTGAAGTTGACATTATTTATTACACGTTTACTGTGTCTCCTTAAAATAAAAATTAGGTATAAACTATACTTGGAATTTAATTATTATGTCTAGTGTGAATTAAATAAAAATAAGTGCATGAGGACAATTAATTGGCCTTTTATAGCGCGATAACTTTTTTATGATACGTGCAAGTTCGTTTTTTAAGTTGAAAATTTCAAAAAAAAAAAAAAAAAAAAAGAAAAGCTTTTAACCGGAGACCTTCCTGACGCTGTGCCATTACCAAGTTTACATCGAATGCAATTTCATAAATTAATAAACGAACAAAATGTTGCAATTGCACGAATTTTTATCGTCTCGATTTGCAATAAATTTGCAATGCCGTTTCCCGAGTGCATGTTGTACATTTTGATCATTTTTTTATTCATCTGCAAATGTTATGCGAAATGAATTGGACAACGTGACATATGAAATGCATAAAATCGGTGCATACATTTGTCCGGGGTAATAATTTAGACGTACATCCTACGGTTTTGTAAACTTATTAAGATTTATTTTTCGTTTTATTTTGCATTTTATTTTTCATTTCGACTCGACCGTTACTGAGTTTTGTCCCGTTTTTCAATGGCAAACAGCGATGTACATATTTTGGAACAATCGCAATTGTGTACACAATTTCCGAGCAAATATATTTCGTTTCGCAAAACAACATTATTCGCGCGACCCAACAAAGCGTTTCGCAATTATTTGTTTTGCATCAAATTTTACAAGATTAAACTAACCCGCCGGAGTTTGAGAATAGCATTGAAACGATTTGACTAACCGAGTGTGCAATCATGTAAATCATATCGCATTCTGTTTCATCAAATGATAATCTCGTTCGAAATAACCGAAAGAAATCATTTAAATGTCAGATGTGATTGATGTAATTCAATTTAAACGAATATTCTTTTGCAATCAAATCAAATTTCCAATCACTGTGTGCCATCCAATTTGCTCTCATTAAATTTATCAGATTATTGAGTCTTATCTCTCCGATTCATGTGATTAGTTTAGTACAAGAATTAAAATACAATGTGAGCTAAAATGGTTCAGTGTGATTCGGTGATGTGAGATTCAAGATTTCAGTCAAATGTGTGTGATTATCGAATTAATTAAGAAAGTTTTACTTTTAAAAATGAGTCAGTGTGATTGAGTTATTATATATATATATATATATATAAACAAAAAAACTAAATTGATTTTATTGATCATGAAAATGATTTTGTGTGATTCAAAGTAAGTTACTCAACAAAAGTCATTGTGATACACAAAAAACTTAGTTATTCAATAAATTTAACAAGTCAATCAGTGTGATTGAATTTTGCAAGTCTGTGTGACTGGCATGAATGAGAGACGATTTTAGATGAACAACAGGCATAAAATAGACCGTTTTTGATTTCACAGATTATTAAGGAATAGGTGAATAAAAGTTATTTTGTTGTACGTTCGTTCCGAACCACGTTTTTTGTGTAATGCTTTTGTGTTGGTAAAAAGCCCGTAGGAGGAAAAAGGACAGACAACTCGATCAATAAACAGCTGGCTTTGCCTGGTTTTATATTCGCATCTTCGCGTGTCGCTAATGCAAAGAGCGATGCAGCAGTATCCGCGCGAGATAAGCTTTATAACCGTGCCAAAATTGAACGTTCCGCGATTACGATGATTTCGTGTGGCGCCAGACTTATTTTTCTCCCTCTTTTTTTTATATCCTTTTTCTTTTATCCACTTGTGACGCTCAACAATCAATACAACGTTGTACACAATTCAAAGTTTTCACGTAACTCATCATCAAAAAACAATTTCCCATTTACAAATTCCGCAGAAAGGGAAATATTGTTTTTTAATGCTGAATAATACTTTTGCACATTGACATATTAGGTATTGTCAGTTACGTTTGATGTGACAACAAAAAGTAGTAGTTTTTTCAGCTTATTTTTCATCTGACTTCATCCACCAACAATAAACTTTATATCAAAGATGGTTTTTTTTTCTTTTTGGTTTTCAACAAAATGTTGAATTTTGTCAATTTTTATTCTTACAAATAAAAAATAACATTGAAAAAAAGTTATTTCAATAGAATTTTTTGTAAAATCACTTGTGATTTTTATTGTGTTCCATTTTCGTTCTCGGAAAAGATGTAAAAAAAATGTATCTTATATAATGAAAGGTATTTACTCTCGTGATAAAATGAAATCAGATGAAATTGAGATGAAAAAAGGAACTGATATATATATAGTCGGATAATTTCGCGGTCGATGCATCTTCTGCAATAAAAACCGTAGCTTGTGAAAAAGAAAGTGAAGGTTTAGATGTAAAACAAATTCAACGTCTCGCACGATTCAGTTCAAAATTCGTTTTATTACACCGGGGTCATTTTTATGACATTAAGTCATTTTAAATCACGTGTCATTTTATACGTGACACGTTCATTGTCGCTATGACAAAACGTTTTTGTCACTGACAAATTACGTTAAAATAGAAACAAAAAAGTAAGAAAAAAAAAAAAAAATTATAAAAAGATTTTTTTTTAATTTTTAATAAATTACATTTAAATAATCAGGGGAACGAAAAGAGTTGCTGGGAGATAAAAAGTGACCCACTTGTTTTTTAATTAAATTTGAAGTTAGAACTTGCAGTCACTCCATAATAACGTTATTTTTTTGTTGGCTCGTGTCATTAAGCCTGTCTGACGTGTACGAGTTATTTCTACTTGATTTTTTCTCCCGTCCAAACAGACTTTCTTCTATGTCCTGTTTTTGACATATTATGATTGACAAAAAAAAACAATAAACAAGCAGGCCTCTAATTTGAAAATTGAGAATAAATAAAAACATTTAATTCAATCACTAATTAAATTTAAATCTCATCCAAACTCTAAAGAACAAAAAATGAATGCATTTTTTGGTTAATAATAATGTTAATCAAAAAAGTAACAACGTTCCAAAAATTAAATTCAAACAATTTTTGTATGAAATTTCTGTTCATTTATTCATTGAAAATTTAATTCAAAATTTCGACTTTTTTGTTAATTTTAATGGAATAAAAAATCTAATACGAAAAAAAACACAATAATTATAAAAATGCAATTGCTTGAATAATTGTAATAAATGTTTGTTAAATCGTTATTTACATATTCATTGAAAAATGAATTACAAAAATTTGACTGACTGTTATTTTGTTGTTTATTTGTGTCTCATTGACCTGAATAGCTGAACAATTTCAAACAATCGACAGTTTTTATTCTAAAAATGTTTACACGGCTTGAAAGGAAAAAAATCAATTCGTCGGAATGTCAATGAGTTTTGCTCTTATCATCAGTCATCAATTATTTAAAGCATTGTTTATCATTGCATACATCTTGTTCATTTATTAATAGTCCGGAATAGGATAATGAAATCAAGGATTCGCACATTGTTGGTCTTTAATTTTTCGCTACTCATTCCAAAAACCAAAATTTAACAAAAAATTTGAACCTTGTTTTTACCAATTAATCGAAAAAAAATTTTTTTTTCAATTATAAACTAAAAAAACCGGTTTTTCAAATTAAATCAAAAAATTTGTTCCATTTCGTTTACCTTCGTGATACGAATTGATCTTTGCAACAAGAGATAATGAATCGAAAGTTGAAGGACGCGGATTAATTGAACGGGACCTGTTTTGTATTTTTATTTCTTTTCGAATTCGTTACTTTTGAGCTAGACTCCGGAACGCCAGTGGGTTCAAAAATGTTTGTTTTAGGTCGTGTCTACTCTTGTTATAGATTGGGAATGGAATTCAATCTAAAATAAACTTTATATTATCACATCCTTTTTCGTGCTCCGCGCAAGATCAAATAAATAGACTGATTGATCGATGATGGTGTCTCTGGCTAAACTAATCACTCATGAAAATTATTACAAATGTTACAAAAAACGCGAAATCTAAGACGTTTCAAGTTCGTTTGATTATTTTCAATAAAATATAATACATGTCCGAAAAATTATTAAGTTAAGGCTAAAAAAGAGGATATAATGAAAAATATGAAATCAGATATGTTAAAATCATTGTCAAAAAATATAATATTTATATTTACAATAATGAAAATATATAAAAATATTTATTTATTAAGTTGTAGAATAAAATGTTGAGAAAAAAACAAATTTTTGAATAGAAAACAAAACTTGTTGTTTGTTTATATGTTTTATAAGATAACAAAATTGAATAAGTCAATTGAGTAAGCATGAAGAATGTTTGATAGGTAATTCTCGTTACTATTTTGCGACGCACATATCGTAAATCAAAAGGCGCATCTCCTCGAAGCCTCGCGCGGTTGCAGCACCAGAGGATACCACGCATTTCAGAAATAGCTCTCGCCATGAAAAGCGCGTTTTTCTCAACGTACCGCAGCGTTTTCCGATTAAGCCAGTTATTGAAAATTTTACCGTTTCGATCAATAGACAATGACGGAACAAAAAACAAGAATTCAAAATACTTGAACCAGCAATTTTTTCGTCACTTTGTTGGTTGAAAATGTCGGAAAGTTTGATCGCATTTTGGTTCACAGCTGGAGGTGCTAATTGACGTCTGTCAAACAGGCTCCGATTTAATATCAATGTTGTGTTACAATTTTACAAATCGTCGCTTTTACACAGAGTCAAAACTTGTATTTCCCCCCTATTAGAACCAATTTCTGTTTATGTAACCAAATGTGTGAACAAATTATTATTATTATTATTATTTATTTTTTTTTTTCAAGTTCTAACTTTACTTTTGATTTTTATCTAAATAAATATTTAATATATATGATTTTGAGAAAGAAAGAAAAAATTAAAAAGCTGAAACACAAATGTTTGAAATTAAAAATAATTTACTAATATATTGACAGGCACGTTGATTTGGTTGAAGGAAAAGTTTATTTGTCGGTTGAAAAATCAAAATTTCAATAAGATTAAATGGAAACAAAGCGAGTTTGGTATCGAGACTAACGCGATGTTGTGTGCAACGGTCCAATCCAATTTTCCACTGTAAAGAACAGTGTATATAAACTTTATTATTATTTTTTTTATTCGAATAATGGATTCGCTGAGTTTTGCCAGATCAATTATTGTTGCAACAAAACAATTAAGTGTGGAGTGAAAATCGATTCTTAAAAAATTGAATCAAATGCCTTTATTTATGCTAATGAAATCATTTTTTAATTTTATTTTCACATAAACAAGTAAGTTATTAAAAATCAAGTTTGAAAAATGAGAAATAAGTTTGAAGATTTATATCTTGGCGGGATGAAAAATGATCAAAGTTTATGTAAATCACAAATTCCGATAGAACTATATAAAAATATTTACGACGTTTGAAAAAAGGGGTAGTATACACATTGGTACTAAAATATTCATGCGCTTTAATGGATTTACTGGCGACTACAATGTTATCTCGCGGTTCACGACGCTTGAGCTCTGAAAACTTGTGAAATGCAAATTTCATGACACTATAAAGACACGACTTTTTCCAACTACTCAAATGAATTCGCTGTGTTTGCATACTTGTGTATCCTTCCTTTAAATAAATTTCCACGGACAAAACTCATTATCAGCCAAAGTTTTTAGACCGTTCTTTATATATATATATATATTTCAAAAGTCCAACTATTAATCAAATTTAATATATGTATATACAAAATAAAAGATATTGAATAGAAAAATGAAATGTGTTGAGATTGAGTGTTTATGATGACATTTTTTGTACGTTAATTGTACGAGGATCTTGACTTTATTCGTCACTTCTTGAATAATCTATAAGTATCCATCCATCAAGACAGTTAAAATCAATACTTGCCTCATACTTGGCGTCAAATAAAGTTAGATGTACCATATATCACATAATGCGGCGATATAAAAAGTTGCGTTAATAAAAGCAAATTAGAGCACTTAAGAGAAACATCTGATGTCGACCGTCAAAGTTTTGTTTGTAAGGATATACGCGGTTGATGTTTACTCAATCAATAGCTACTATTAACTCAACTAGTTGGAAAGAAAGAAAAAATATCTTGAAAATATCTGTGACAGAGCACAAATTATGAAATCGCGATTTTTAAAAAGATAAAATTTAAATGAAGAGCTTTTAATCGACGAGCGGCATATGTGAGAATTGGTCGCGCTAAATTGTCACGCGATCGATTATAAAACTGGATCCCTGGGCACCGGAACATGTTCTTGTCCAAGCGAACATTAGTCTATTAAATCGCGCGATCGATGTCTCGCCTCATTTCCATGTTACTTAATTGACAATCAACAGAGAGGCAAATTGTTTTGATCAACTTCAACTTCCGATTAGTTTATCGTTATAACGAGGCCCCTCGTTGGCACTCGTTAGCGCCCGGAAAATAAGAATAATCATCGCCAGATCTTCGTACAATGTCTTCATTTGCTAATCAATGCCCCCTCAGGCTGCTTTTTCTGTACCGCCGACACCGAGTTTCAGCTTCAACCCCACGACCCACATTCACGTCACACCTCTCTTTTCATGCATTAACCCCGCCGCGATTTCGAATTTTCAGCCTCATCAAAATAAACAAATTTCAATACACACATTTCATGTATCAGATTACACATGACCCAGTTACACTACCTATTTCTTATTCTCATTATATTTTATCAATTATTATTCCCTATATCTATACAAAATTTAACATATTTCATCATTTTGTCTAATTTCCAAATAAAATGTTCAACAAATTACGTTGATTGATTTTTATTTTGTTTTATTTTACTCATTCCTGCGAATGATAAACGAACCTATTGAATAATTTTTCTCTTGGAAAATGTTTTATCGTCTTTTTTTTCAGAGTGTCATCGCCTGTGAAAAAATTGTACCCTTGGATAGATGTATCCTTTGAACCGCGTTCGCCTATAGCACTTTGTACAATATTTTTAGAAGTACTTGTCTTCGAATGTAAGTGTAATCCAGTTTACCCGCGATTCAGTGTCATTAACAAAACTCCAACTCGAAATCACTTTTAAGTTCATTTTTATTGATTGCCGAAACTTTTGTGATTCATGATGGAATCCTTCGCGGTAATGGTGCCCTTTTTACGTACACACTAGATGAGAGCCAGACAATTTTGGAACCGTAACTTAGCTTTCAGTGTTGAATTCCGTCCCATTAACAAAATCAATACTCGTCTTATTATTTTAATGACTCAAATATTTCATTTTTCATTTCTTTTTCTTTTTTCAATATTTTTTTTTAATATCAAAAAATTATATCAGTTTCATTTTAGTTCTTTTTCTTAATTATGTTTCGATTTCAAATATTTTTGTACTTGCAAAGTATGAAAATATAATTTCGTTATTGCAAAAGTATTATTAGTAGTAAAAATGATTTTTGAGAGGGTTAGTTTATTTTTGGACTTTACATTCGTTTTATCTAGAATCTTCAAATTTATAGTCAAAAGTGATTGTACAAGCTCCAAAATTTTATTTGCATTAGATAATTCAGAGCTTTGCACATCATCAGATTAGCCAAGACCAGATGTAAGCGCAAAAGTAATAAGAATTAAGATTGCTATCTGTACACCTGATTTTTGGATAGAATATTCCCAACCAGCTCGAATATCAAAAATGAATTTAATTTTTCGACGGAAAATTTTTAAAACTTGTTAGAATTTTAATCACCTTTCCTTAATACTTTCAAAGTTTTCTCGTTTTTTTTTTTTTTTTTTTCAATGTTTCGTCAAGTTATGAAAGTATGAGTAAATTTTTTTTACTCCCACTGATATTTTAACCGGAACTTTGATGGTTTTCAATATTCAGAATTTTACAAAAAAAAAAAAAAAACATAAAAAGTTGACATTTTCTCTTACATAATTACGAGTTTTAAAAATAAATTAGCGCTTTTTCAGCCGATGTAAAAGTTTATAAATCAGTTACAAATAAATTACATTTTTTAAGTGAAAAGAAAAATGGTATTCTAAATGGTCGAAACTTATTTTTCCACAAACAGAATTTGATCACCAGCAAAATATAACCGTAAAAATGATTCCCTCTCTTGAATTACATTTGTCTCGTCAATTCGTTTCACATTAGTCATCTGATAAATCCCTTTACAACTTTAGAATTTAAATAAATCAGCAGGGTATATGAAAAAGATCAGATCGATTGATTTGATATGAATATAAAACGCTGAGGAAAAATCAGCCTCTGCTCATTTTCACACTCACTGCACAAAATTCAATCGCAAATTAAGATTTTTGTTCCAGTATTTTAGAACGTTTTCTCTGAATGGATGAACTGTCGTTAATGACAGCTTGATATGTTCATGACCAGCATTAAAAATTTTTTAATTAAATTTTTTTTCAATTTTATTCAAAAGCATCAATTCTAGACAGACAAATGGATCTTTTTTAAAACAAAAATAAAAACTGTTAAAAATTTTGATTATAATAACATATTCATGTTCCATATATGGATACATCATATATGATAGAATATACGTAACTCATTCAAGTTTAAATTTGTTGTTTATCGATTTTTTTAAATACGAACAATTGTATTTAAAAAAAATTGAATCAATAAGGACGAAGAGTTAGTTGAGTTATTTCAGCGAAAATTGAATTGAAACAATAAAGCAAATCAGAGTCAGAAATGTCCAGGGTGAAATAATTGGTTAAATTAGTCGGCACCATTTCGGGGCAATGAAATTAGTCCTTCGCGACGTCACAGTTCTTTCGTGGCGAATTTTTAATAATTTTCAATCGCGGAACGTGAACTTAGGTGTTGAAATACACGCAATCAATTTGCCTTGTGACGAAATATGGCTATATGAAAATTTAATTTGTTTCTATGGAATTTCATTACGAGTTGGAAATAAAATTATGATAATGGTCAAATTGAAACTATACTTAAATGGCGTAAAACCAAGTCGATAGATTGTGCTCGAAATTTCGTGTTTCAAGCAGTGCAAAAAATCTCCTCTGACAGACGTCTGGAATTAAAAAACTTATCTGAAGCTGTTCTATTTTTTTTTTTTTTTTTTTTTCTTAAAAACTTTCTGTCTTAAGAAAACAATCCGATTTTGAGATCCATTGTACTTTTGATTTAGTCCAAGTTATTGTTTGAAATGATTTATTTCGTTGTAGATCATTATACTGTAAATAAAACCTAATAATTTTACACATATAAAAAGAGGTGTTTTATGAAAAAAAAATTGGTACTAAAATATTCAGAACCAAATGAATAACTTTATTCTCGTCGTTATAAACAATAAAAAAAGAAGTTTGAGAACAATTTGTTAAACTTTTAATGAAACATTTTGAACGGTAGACAGATCAGCTATAGTTTATCTGACTGATTTATTGAGCCCAATAAAAGTTTTATCTCTCATCTTTGCCTGCATATAATTAGGCACGAGAAAAATGTATAGCGTTAGGTTTATAATTGATGCAGAACTTGTTGCACGGGTGTATTGTTAGAAGTGAGTGTATTTATGGATCTAAACCACCCCTCGAAGTAACTGGGGGAGGAACTTGATAAATAGATTTTTTGAGAGCACCCCATCCTGAGAAATTTATGTAAAAACTTGAAGGTCATCCGGGCGTTTTTATTTCTTATTCGTCAATCGACATTTCTATGGATTTGTTCCTGATTTTTTATCTTTAATCGCTTTCCACTGCAGCGAACGTTTTGTATTCTTTTGAAATATAAATTATGCCAGAGTTTTATGTATCGCTGCTTGTTTAATAATGTATAATCCCTCCTTTTTTCGTATACTTTATGTTATTCTAACAATTGCAACCCAGCTTCTTTCGGATATCATATATATATATATACACGTTATTCTAAAATGTTATTTCATTTCTCAAGTTTTTTTCATAGCTCTTAAGTTTGTTCTACTTTTGTTAAATAAGTAAATGTGTTTAAATTTCAATACAACAATTTATTTTTTAAACCTTGTGACTTTCTGTATTTGATAAACTCAAAACTGTTACAAAACGGAAGTAAACTTTGTTATACCATATTGCACTCCTCTGGTTTATGAAATTTTCACATCCTCTGTGAAGTTTGCAAATCGTATCATATAGGTTGGTTGTTTTACTTTCGTGAAACATTTATTTCTACTTAGCATCAGATTGTTCCGAACCTATATTGAAAACGATGGCACGAATTTTATATGCAGATCAATTAATCTCCAATGAAATTTTCAGTGACTTTGCTCTTCAATACTCGACATCATTTTTTCACTTTTCACTATATCGATAGAAGAATATTGCCGATTTCTAATTTTCAACTTTATTTTTTCAAACAAAATCTCAAATATTCATTTTTTATTTGTAATTCTTAATTTCCAAATTTATTAGCCCGAAAAAGTATAAAACCATTAAAATGATTAGTTGGTCGATTGATGGACCAACTGTGACTTGTTATAGTCTTTATATGTTTCAATCGAGTGAGAAAATTTATGATTCCACGTTTTGGCCTTTTTTTAACGTAAATCGATAACCAAAAATGACTTGTCATCTGACAATGAAATTTATTGCCCAGTCGTTTATTAAAATGAAAATTTTACGGCGTTTGCATAAGCGCTATTTGTCAAATGTCTTGTGAAATTTCAAAGCGTCATTCACTATGTTATGTTTAAATGCACTCGTATGTTAAAACAATGCTAGCAATTTATTGCATTTGTTCACAAAAATATCTTTCGGATTTTCGATGAAACAAATATATATGCTATTCTCAAATTGTTTCATTTAAAATGCAATTTTTCATATGACTTTTGTAAAATGTTTTACAAATTATTACAATTTGTCACTGTTTTTAAAAACATTTTAAACTAATTATATATATATATACAATTTTTTTTTGAATTGTAAAAAAGGAAATGACAATAGAGTTGTTTTAAAAATTATATGAAAAATATTTCAACAAAATGTAATTTCATTTATACAACGAGGTAAAAAGAAGTAATAATTAATCGAAATAATCAATTATCAAGCTAGATCTTGAATCAGCAAATTTAGCTCCGAAAGGAAGTGTATTTTTAGACCTGAATAGACATATTTAAAATTTTCTCCACGCAACAATTTCATTCTTGAATTCGGTCATATTTTTAGTTTTTCACGCGCCACACTTGATTGAATATATGTCATGTTGACAGGACCGATTTAAAATATAATCCTTGAATAAATATTAGGAAATACCATCATTCAAAGTTAAAAAACTTCGTTATCATAGCACGGCTTTTTTGATACTTGTTTCGCAAAGCTTTTTTCAACGCTAATTATTTAGCCACTACTGTAGTGACAATTGCAAAAGAACGATGAAAAAAACGTTCCAGACGTCTCCCCCCCCCCTCAAATGGTTAACGGTAGCATCAAACGAGAATAAAAAAGGGGGTTAAAATGAAAAAGTACACAAAGTCGGTTGTGCTCTTGGTAAAAAGGTGACGGAATAAAAAAAAACGAAGAAAAATAAAAGCGGAGCAAAAAGGGCGCGGAAAAGTGTCTTTGGTAAGATAGACGTGTATTTGTGGCGTAACTAGCCCTATTGTCCACGCGTACAATAGGCTTCTTTTTCGTTCGTTGACTGCACCGCGGAATTTATAAAAGATTGTACGCGTGTGCTGACCCGTGGTTGGGTTTTGCATACCAAGGTTTAGGTCAATCAATGACCTATTTAACACATGCCCTATGCCGGGAACAAAAAAAGTACCATTCGTCTAAAACTTTTTGCAACTAAAAACGTGCCAAACCTTTACTTCTGCGAAATGGAAACTTGTACCAACGGAATTTCTATCGGATTATGCGGGTGGCATTTGCGGATGCAAATTGTGCGAATTCAATTATCAACTGACCTAATTATAGAGGAATCATATATTCAAGAAATTTTCGTCAATTGTTGGGGTATATGGTTACCGGGACAAAATATCGATCTGTTTTATACAGTTCAGGCCCTTAAATATTTTAAGAGGATTAAATTGGCGAGATGTGTTGCGTCCACGTGGCAAAACGATCTGTTACGCCGGGAGATGAGCTTGGCTTCGATGCAAGCCAAGGAATCAACTTGCCACAACAAAACGAAATGAGTAATCCAACTTGGCGCAACGCGCTAAACAAACTCTGAGGAGCTTCTCCAAACCGCAACCATCTGCAGTACGGAAATGTTACCTCGTATGTCCTACATTTGGATCCAACAGGTATCCATTGCAGGTCACTACGGCACTACGGAAAGAAATATGTCTTGATAAATATTACCAGCATTCCTACCAATCTTGTTGACTGCGCTGCCAAATAGAAGAGAAATTACTATTGCGCTGCAAAACGTTTATTCTTTTTCTTTGTCTCAAACTTTTATACCCAAAAACTGTACTTTACTTTAAATACAAGGTTATTTTTATTGCTCAAAATTTATATCGTTTACCCATTTGGCAACGTACTTTTTAAATTTTAACTTTATCATTTACAGTCTAATATAGGATGCTGTTATTTAAATGGTGTCACTTGAGTTTGGTAAGTAAGCTTTGACCATTTATAATACATAATTTCTTCCGTGTGACGTTTATTTACCAGTGGATATGCTCCGAAAACTTTTGACTAGTCGCAGCAACCCCATCGAAGATTAACAACATTGAATCGGCCGCAAAGAGCGATTAACTTGTCAAGCGAAATTCGTTTCAAAGCTGGTCTCATCTAATGACCGAATAATGATTACAAGTTTCTTGCACATGACTTGGTACTCATGTGGAAGAACGATTCTGCATCATATGTCTGTCTCAAAGATTAAGCCATGTATATCTCGTCAGTACATCCCGAATGGGAATCAAAACAAAAACTATGAGCTTTTTCAGGTAACTAAGTATGATTATAGTCCTTGTAGTCGAGTCAGTAATCATGGATAAAAACGATTGTGTCCCACATCAGTTGTCGCAGAAGTTAAACTATATATGACTGTTCCTTCTAAATGAACAAAAAAATACCGAGAAAACTTGTTTTACAAACTTTCTTAAATTTGTAACGTCAGAAAAATAGGCTGAAATGACGAGCTGTCAGATAAAATTTTAGAAGATGGTAGATTAATATCATACGTGTTCAGAAGCTTGATCCAAAAGACGATCATTAGACGCAGATAAAATATATTTTTATATTTGGTCTACTTATATCAGTAACTCTCACAGTATGTATTATGCAGGTATTGACAAATAAATGTTTTTTATACCTAAGTTAACTCTTTTAGTTTTACATCACTTTTCAATTTTACGACTCCCTTGAATAAATTTTATCTCAAAAATTAACCCATGACTGTCTCTCTCATCCAAAAAAAAAAAAAAATCGTATATATAACAATGCAATACAAAACTTATTCTTAGCGGACTGTTTATCTGAAAGATTAAACCATATACAGTTCGATGTCTCGTGTTTGTCTCAAAGATTAAGCCATGCCATGCCTCGTAGTACATCATGTTTATATCAAAGATTAAGCCATGTATGTCTGAGTCCATTTAAACTAACATGAAGCAGAATACAAATTGCAAGCAACCCTTGGTCAGTTAACCCATCTTTTGATGCAAAAATATCTGTCGCAACCCAATCGCTCCGGGGGTCAAAAATGTCTCATTGAAATAGCACATATGAAACAATCCATTTGGACAAACGTATAGCTAACGATCTGGAAAGCCTCGTGAAAATGAAATGATCGTCGGAACATCTGCAGGGTCATGTACTTAGCTTGAAAAAGGATATGGATTGGTGATAAGCGCGAGACACCAGTTGCGCGGGCGTGTGCTTTGGTCGAGGTAGCGCAGTGCTATGGGCACGAAACCCGGATAGGGCAGCTCGTCGGCCTCTTCGTCTTCTCCCTCGCCCTCTTCTTCCTCATCGGCGTCATCCTCATCGCCGTCGTCCTCCAGGTCACTCAACTCGGCGACGTCGCTGTCTGAGCCCTGTTCACCACTAACCCCGATCACACTGGTCCTGGTGGCCGAGCGGTACCGATAGCTTTGCGGGTAATAGTGCAAAGACATAATCCCGGCCTAAGGTGAACCCACTATCCGTTATCCCAGAGCCACTAAGCAGAGGCCAGTTTGAGAACTGTCCCTTTTGTGTTTTCGTTCAGCTGTTTTCAGGCCCGAGTGTACGACTTCTGTCCGCCTCGGTCATGTTCCCTCGGATCTTCGTCAACTCTTGCACCGACACTTCTCTGCATGCCAGTCCGGACTAGACGACTATCAGACTGGACCATGTATAGCCTCAAGATGTCTCTTCTTCTTGATTCGCCTCGATGTCTGGTGGATCGATCCTTCTCTGTCTCTAGCGGCACACTTGCGAGATGTTTACGTTAAACAGATTCGCACGAGACGTAGGAACTGATTGATCGAACATCAAAACAATTCGATCTTTGCCGAAATTTAGATGTGCTATAGTCGATCCAAGCGAGGCTTGTCGGCGTTGATAACGCAACAGTGTCTGCAGGCCGGAGCTTGACCGTTCGATCGACTGGCCGTCCAGGTGCAGATCAGACTGCGTTGGTGGACGCGCTTCCTGGACTGCCAACAGAAGGGACCGAGAGCGATCCTCGAGGCATCACATCAGCTCCTCTCGACGCAGCGCGAGGAGCCTAGATCCGTGGTAGGAACATAATCTGGAGGAACGTCCCGCGAGTCTTACGTGTTCTGACCATCGACGTCGCCCGGCGCAGCGTCGACCTGTGACTGAACAAAAAAAGTCGAACGCGCTGGAAAAGCGGACGCGCGAGCGCGTGCGCGCCGCGCATGTTCGCGCGACCTCCAACCAGAAAGGGACTCCCTTCTCACACCACGCGGGGGGTTGGTCTACCGCTTTTTCCCAAACTTTTCGATTTGGGTTACGACGCTGCTGCTGCAGCCGCTCCACCTGACCCCCTCCCCCCAAATCCCAACAATCATCCGATCGCGCCTGCTCCTGCCCTGGCACTTTGTTCAATTTTTCATATTACATCTTTTAGCTTGCGCGCAGTTTCCTCCCTTGACAAAACATCCGATCGCAAAAATTTTTGCAATTACCATCAGACGGTAACGCGACTAATTAACGGTTTTTTCGTTTTTTTTTTTTTTTTTCGTCGCCTCGATTGACGCCCCGTCGTTTCGACAGAGTGCGATTATTGGGTGTAAGAAAGATGCTCACAGAATTCCAATAGGCGCGATTTAAAGCCGAACCGTCGTCTTGAGTGGCTTATGTACACGAAATACGCGTTCGCATTAAAGCTGCAGGCGTTGCGTGAAAACACTCGTTGTGCAGATACTATTTTTGGAATGCAATGCCACGACTGAAATTCCATTACGCCCCCGAGAAAACACTTCCGATCTTTCGACATATTTTTAATCTCTTAATTTTTTTTTTTTTTTTTTNTTTTTTTTGTTCTAATGAAATATTGAACCTTTTGATCATTTATATCTGACGTTTTTTAAGAATTTAACATCAAACGATTCTTTTTAAATTTTCATTTTTTTTTTTCTCTTTAAGATGATGGAAAAATTTACTTAATTTATTATGCTACATTATTATTGATTCAGTATTTTATGAAATCATAGTTTTTAAAGTAAAACTGAAATATATAATTATAAAATTAGAACTTGAATAACTCGGTTTAACGAATTCCCGAAAATTTGTCCCAATGAGATTTAACATAAAAAAATCGCGGTGAAACTTGAGGGAAGGTAAATTTGCAGCGGACTTTTTGAATACGCGAGTGCCACTCGACGCTACTCGTACATAGCCTTGGCGCGAATACCATCGTGTGCTCGTGTACTCGAGCTTCTCTTCGAGCAATGAGCGACACAAATATAGTTATCACAATGCACGTTATCAGTCCAATGCCAGCCTCAAATGTTAATTCGAATCGAATAAAGGTCATTTACTCCTCAGGAGATCACCACATCTGACACATTTTGAACTTTATTTAATCCCTTTTTCACTTCATCTTTATACAATTTCGTCTTCAACATTTTACACTTCTCATATCATTTTATTTTGAGTTGCCATTTTTCCCCCAACTTGAAAAAAAATTAATACTACAATATGTTTCATTTAATTTTTCTTTTAGATGTTAGTTTTTCGAAATTATTATTTATTTTCGGTCAAGAAATCGATGAACAATGTTGGTTTGTGACAAGTTTAATTTTGAAGGATGAGCAATACACAATTGACAGATCTATATTTATTAGAAAGTCATTAGAAAATTGGTTCTACAAGTGGACAAACAAATATAGAATAATTGTGTTAATGGATATTGCTTGAAAATTGGATGTTTGCTTTTGATAGCCACTGTAAAGAGCAATAGCGAGCGTCCAAACTGTGCATTCATCGTTTGTCGATATCTGTCAAAATCCAATCAGTTCATTTAACCGACTGCTACTCCGATGTTTCGCACTCAAACAGTTACACACAGTAATGGATAAATTTCCATTTTTCATTTTTAGGCTGTGAGAATTAAATTACAAATTCAATTTGAAATTATCGAAATAAATTGCATCCGTACAATATTATTATCCAAAAAATACAAATCAATTTTAATGAAAAAGAAAGAATTAAAAAAATTGAAAAGTCTAAAAATAATCCGTTTTAAGAGACACGAAAATATGATCCAGTTTGAAAAAAAGCTTTTCTTTTATTTTACAAATATTCGATACATTACGTTATTGACACTGGAAAGAGAAACCGGACACCTGTATAAACTTGAAAGCTCTATTTTATGTGCCACGCGCGGGCGTCTAAAAAAGTTACACCTTCCGAAACTTGTCACACGAATTGAAATCTTAAAATAATGATTCAATAACAGCCCCGTTTTATATTTATTACTTCCATCTATTTTTTGTCACAGCTTTTTTTTTCTTATATAATATATAATATCGAAGTATTAGAAACAGGATAAGAGTTGGCACCATTAAAAAACTTCCTCCCTTTGAACAATTTAAAATAAACAATTTACACAAACAAAAAGAAAACATAATAAATACGACGTACAAAATTATATACAAATCATGATTTCAACTTGAATTGTACAATTTTTAACAATTTCAAAAAAAAGAAGATTGAACTCGTTTTGTTTCTTATCTTACTCTAAACGACATTGATTTATTTATCAGTCGGAGCGAGCAGAGCGACTAATTGCTCGGGTTCTGTAACAGGCAGAGAACATACGCGGTGTTTGCAAACGTAAGCCGCCGCTCGGCCTTTTATCAATTTCATCTTGTTTATAACTTGATTCTTATCATATAAAATACTGTTCTCGCTTTGCTGGTCAGCCAAAATCACTATCTTTCCAGAATGAAGCGTTTGCTGTGCAACACGAAGCAATGCTTTTGTGTCTTCCGAATCTTTATTCCCTGCTATGTAGATCTACAATAAATAATTCATCCACATTAAAACAGATTAAAACGAACGGTACTAGATTTTGTTGTTGCTATTATTGTTTTTGATAAATGTGTATTTTTAATTACCTGAGTACCAGAATCGTGGTAATTTAAAAGCGCACATAAAAATTCGGGAAATATAATTGGATAATTTGCTAATTCTTTCTGAGCGCAGATCAGCTTCTCGGCTTTTTCCTTATATTCCGACGAATTTAAACAGGACGATAATGTTAATAAATTTTTACAAGCCACTGCATTGCTGGAAGGTTCTGCACCATCTTGATCTAAAAGAAAAAATAACTTAGAAGGATATAATTAAGAGCTTTTTAAACAACTTGTAACAATTAATGACAATATACTTTAAATGCTTTTAATTGAATGGAAATGAAATGGATTGATTGCATAAAAATTTCAGTTTTTTGGAAAAATTATATAATGAAGTGATCTTTCAACATCAGAAATAGAAAGAACACATTAATTTTACATTAAAATATGTCCTTATACTTAAATGTTCTTACTATTTCATAAAAGCTTTAAAAGAAAGGTATTTGAATGTTTTGAGGTTATTTCTGAGTTTGTTGTAACTTCTTTCAACTTTGAAAACCCCATTTTGTGGATACTCAAACAAAGACTCGTATAATCTTCTACTCAATGACATAATTCAATTGACTTGTTTCAATAACTTTGACAATTACTTATTAAGCTATATTTATTTTCTATTGCCGTAGAAACGTTCATCAAATTTTGTAACATATCAATTAAAAAATTTGGATTTCATATTGTTTTAATTCTTTTTGATTTTAAATTGATCATGTATTTCTACCATCTTTAACACGTAAAATGACAGAAGAATCGTCCATCGAAGACAAATAGTATCCTCCATTATCATCATCCCAAAACAATTTGTCCTGTATCTGCTGCAATCTGTTGGCAAATTCAATCCAGTGGGAATCAAAAGTAGCCTCATACAAATCAAGCAGACCTTTGACCAGAAAAGCGTAGTCAGCATGGAAGCCTTTAATCGGTACACTCCTAAAAAGACAGAATTAGAATTGTCGTTATCAAGTTTATTTTTAAAATCTCATTTCAATTCTCCAATGATGAGTATTAAATTTTTCGTTCAATTGCTTCAAGATTGATTGCCAAACTTAAGTGCTTACGTTTGAGTGATTTTATCTCCATCGCGATAACAACTTCGCAACAAGACGTTCTTTTTTGCGTCGAACAGATGCTTTTCGACAAATTTCGCTGCACTTTCCGCGTAATCGACGTATTTTTTGTTTTCCAACGCGGTACCTGCATAGGCTAAACCGCTTATCATAAGACCTAAAATTACAATAACAATATTTCAATTTTTTTCATCCTTCATTATAATTCATTTTAGTCTGTCAATTATGTTACTGATTTATTCATTAATTTTTGCGTAATACCATTCCAGGCCGTGACAATCTTGTCATCCAAATGAGGCCTAGGTCTTTTTTCACGGGCTTGATATAAAATGTCCAAAGCCTCTTTTAAGTACGCTTTGGTGTTTTCAACTGTGAAACCAAAATGCTCGGCAGTTTCTTCCAATGTGCCATAAACTATTAGCACATTCTGATTTGTCAGTTCGCCGTGAGGATCCTGATGAAAAGAAATAAAAAATATATATTTTTCAATTTCAAAAGTACACTGAATACAATTAAAAACTTAATCTGAGATTCGATTCAAACCTGATATTTTCGAACATTTCCTTCAGGTTTCACACAATAATGATGACAGAAAACATCGCTGAGACGTTTTTCGTTTGCAATTTCTTTGTTTAACAAAGATTCTATTTCCGCAAAGGTCCAGACATAAAAAGCGCCTTCCTTTTTCTCAGTAGCACCATGGGTAGGGTAAGAATCTGCATCTTCTGCACTGTAAAAGCCACCCTCCTAAAAAACAAAATAACATTTTCAATTCTTTACTTCAAAAAATAAACATTTTTTTAAATAATTGAAATTAATTTTTTTTTTTTTTCGTATATGTTGATTTGATCGCGAGTATCAGAATACATTCCATAATTACAGAAAACATTTTAAAAAATAAAATCATCCAATTCATTGAACTTGATCGAGATAATGAAATTATCACCTGATGACGCAAATCCCGGGTAACGTAAGTAACAATATCGTCAATAATTTCAGCATAATAAGATTCCTTTGTTGCCAGATAAGCGTCGGTGTAGGATCTTAAGAGCTGGCCCTGATCGTAGAGCATTTTTTCAAAATGTGGTACATGCCATTTACCATCGACTGAGTACCTTGCGAATCCCTTAAATTTTAAAAATTAAATCATTTTACTGTTCATTAACAGAAACAAAATTGCTGTTGCAAAAACAAGTGTCGTTTTAGGCAAATTTTTGGACTTTGAAAAATTGAATAAGTTTCATGTTCGCTCACTTGTCCAACATGATCGTGAATTCCACCCTGGGCCATCTTTTGTAACGTGTAAGTACACATGTGGAGGCACTTGGCACCCGACTCGCTGTTCGGATTTCGTGCATACATCATGAACAGCAAATTGAGTTTCACCGGCTGAGGAAATTTCGGCGCCGGCGAGAAGCCACCAAATTCCTCGTCAAATTCTTGCGACAAACTTTCCACACAACTTTGGGCTATATCTATCGAAGGTATTCCTTGTTTCTGCAAACAAAAAAAACGAGTTTAATAATTTGTCAACAATTAAAAACTCATTTGACAAAATTAATTATAACTTGAAAATACAATTCAAAGTACAAATGCAAAAAACTTGAAACTTGAGAGATAAAAATAATTCAAATAATCCCTTTTAAAAAAGTTGGTGACACACTGAAGTTAGTTCATATCTGTCAAAA
>JAAMPD010001262.1:0-27089 GCA_025266255.1 Trissolcus basalis | reverse complement strand
AATATACCTCACAATTCAAAAAGGACGAAACTAAATATGAATTGAGCAATAAAAATTGAATGCTCACCTACACATCCATCTACGATCGTTTCAAGGCACTGATGTTAAAAAAAAATCGCATCTGAGCACGAAAGTGTCCCACTTTTTGGACTGCACAAATGCCATGCAATCACCTTGAGTCGACGACCAAAATCTGCACAGGACGTGTCATTGTTTACGTTCTTCAACGTCTNTAAAAACANCCTTTCTCCACAAGTCATCGACCTGAACTGGAACTCGTGTTTACAGACACCATGTCTGACAACAAAATGCAGCGATCACGTTGTCCTTATCGCTGCGCGCATCTCCAACCCACGTTGAAACTCTGCTCATGACAACAAACCTCTTTTTTTAATCTCTTACTTTTATTTCTCCTCTTTTTTACTTTCCAATTTTCTTTTTACTGTTTATTATTATTTTAATTTTTCAGTCATTTTAAATTGCACTGTTTTTGTTACTTTTGTCTAACAATTTTTGGATAGAAAAGGTGCGCCTCGGGTGATTGCGCTCGCGAGACTAAAAAAATCCTTTGCAGAAATTCGAGATAGCGCCACACCCTCTGCGCAGGTGGCAGCACAAAACGCAAGGCTTATCAGTAGGGGTAGCTAAGATTTATCGCGCTTAAATTTGCGCTGCCCAGGAAATAAAGAACTCTCGGAGGCACTGCTCTGGACTAATAATAACTGCTACCAATAGACAAATTGCACTTTATTTGTTACCTTCATCTATAAATTTAAAATATATATACATCATTTTAATTAAACAAATTACAACAAATACACAATTAAAGGACATTTGTGTGGATAAACAATGAATTTAGAGGTCGTTCAAAGGTTACAAACATTGAAAATAAATTTTAAAAAACCGCGTTTCATGGTCGTTTATGTAAATAAACCGTACTAAATTTGAAGGTCGTTTAAAGGTCTTAAATAGTTGTAATAGAAATAAAAATCCTAAATTTTAAGGTCATTTGAGTAAATGAACATTAGAAGGTCATACACAGACAAAATATAAATTAAAAAATGAACGTTTGAAATTTGTTTTTGTAAACAAACAAATCCACGGTTCAACGTCGTTTGCGTAAATAAACGAAATTTTAACAAAAATTTATAAGTCTGAAGTTTATTGATGTAAATAAATAACCCAAACTTTGAAGGTCATTTATGTAAATTTGCAAATAGACAAATCCATGTTTGAAGGTCATCTGTGTAATTAAATATTTTCGAGTAAACCTGAATGTAAATCAAATATAAATATAATAAATCAAAAATTGGACGTTATTCTGTGTTAAATTGATGATGGAAGTTGAGTAAACATTCAAACAGTTTGAAGTAATGTTATGTAAATGTTTGTTTTTGTGTTTGATATTAAAAAAGATGCATCAAAAATTGAACTATCAAACACTGTTATCAGCTATTGATTTGGTGTGCAAAGAAATTAATGAATTCACAAATGACTTTTGCATGTTTAACTTGGCTTCGATTACTCAAATTTTAAAGTTCAGATTTGATTTGATGTAATTATATAGCTCGTTGGCCGGAGCATTTACATAACTTTGATGTTTTGCTAGGTAATTAGATAACATCTCTATTGCTAATAAAAGCTCCAATTTTTATTCATGTATTAATCAATGATATCCTTTCTTCTTTTTTCCATGTGACCAGACTTCATTCAACATTTTCTTTTTGCAGTACTCTCAAACCTCAACTCGAAGCCAAAACTTATATTTCTGAGCTATATTCAATTCCAGTTTTCGAATTATTCTTTTACTTTGTATAATGATTATCATATCTTATTATTATGTAAGGTTATAATACGCGCGCGCAATCAAAATATATACTTCAAGTCAGCTATATTCATTCTGCAATCAACTTCAGACGTACCACTATTTTTTTCAATTTTCTTCAAACTTTTTGTAAAAATTATTTTCACCAAATTTTATTTGAAACCAAAATTGTTCGTTTACATTTTTCCTTCCATGTTTGTCACAAATAATTTAAAGAAAAGATTAACCTCGAAATGAATTACATGAAGTTTGCAATTATATCTTCGCAGCCAATTTCAAAGGTTTCATTCTGAAAATTCTTTCAACGGGTTAGGGAGAAAGAGAGAGGGTTAGATAACAAAATTTTTAAATTGATCAATTTTTAAACAAATAAGGAGCATTTCTTCTACTAAGGAAAAAGTATAAGTTTAATCATTTATATAAAGAACCATGTAATTTTAACCTCCAATAGTATACGATTAATTTAGATAACAAAGCATCATCAATCATGTGAAACTGGGATGCGCCTTAATTCAACGTATCTTCTCCTTGACTCAATTTGAACTATAAACACATCAGATCCAATCAAAACACTTCCTTGAACCGAAACCTATCTATTACATCTATTTCAATTAATTTACACAATCTTGTTGTCCGTTAATAACATACTAATTTAGATGTCTCATTCTCATAATCAAATGTTTTTGTTTATTGATTTCTTATTTTGTTTTCATTTTTTGAACGGTTTTTTATCAGAAAAAATATTTAATAACATTTGTTTTAAAATATATTTAATAAAAATACAGTGTTGGATAACAAAAAGTTACTACAACGAACGATGTCAATTTCATATATGAAACTATTTGCAATTAATTTTTCACTATTGAATATAATAATCTTTTTTGTATACACCACATGACTTTGGAAAAAAAAATTGTAAATTGAATATTTTTCCAGAATGAGTAGCACCGGTTTGCAATTTCGCCAAAAAAATCACAGCTTTCAGAAAAATATGTCAAAAACTAAACTTAAGCTTCAGTTTCTATAATTTCTGACACAAATTACGTGGTATAGACACATTGTTTTAAATTTGAGATTGACCCTCAAAAAGTTGACAAAAAAGTAAATTACTGAAATGCCCCAAAGTCGAATAACAAAATCCGACGAGATCTGCAGAATTTTTAGTGAGATAATACAAAGACAGAAAATGAAGCTTCAAAAAGTTGAACATAAAAATGGACACGTCGACAAATGATCAAAAGTTAATTAGATCCAACTTCACCGCAATTCTGTGCGCTATCTTATAAAACAGGCTTACATTTGATTTGATTTTTTTTGTTAGTTTTTTTTTTTTTTTTTTTTTTTTCACAGGAATAAAATGAGTTCAATGAAATTCGAGAACTTTTTTTAACAAGCATAAATAAAGTTTGAAATTGCTGCAGCTTAGTCAACAATCGAGTTATAGTTTCATCTTTATATTGTATCAACTATTTTACATCATATACACAAAATAATTTAAGTTAAAATTATCCGGTCCCCATTGCTTAATTCACTTTTGTTTCCATAACCACAGTTATAATTGTGCCTCAATCAAACGGTCAAACGCAAGACCAACTTCGTCGAACGACATTTTTTTTGTTTCAAAGAAAGATCCAGTCACGCTTTCATACTTTTCATACCAATATTATATTACTGTTACTCGTAACTAACTACTTCTATTTACTGTTGTTTCTTGTCTTGTCTTTCTTGTTAAATAAAAAATGAAATTTCATAATCAATAAAACAACTATCACGGTGATTTATCACACAGCCATTCAACTAAAAGACTGCTACGCTGAAACTCTTTCGGTTTGTCCTTCAGAACAGATTAAAACAAAGAAAAAAAATGTGAACAAGATTTCATTTTTGAACAAGCTTTGTTGTTATTTATATGTTACACGATTTCAAATTGTTTTCTTGTCGGGTGTAAAACAGAATGTAAGCGTGACTGAAATCTTCTTCCTGAGGCTTTTGTTTGCTTGTCGCTTCGTCGTTGTAGTAGTGCCACACACTGGTTTGTGGGTTTCTCGTGTAAGCTGTGTAATGTCCTGCTGATACTCCTGTAAAATTGTATCGATTGTAATTTGCTTAATTTCAGATAGGCTATATTCATGTTCAATTTCGAACTTTAATAATTATATAGATATTTTGTATGAAACATTTTGCATACCTCCAAAATGACAAACACAAGCGTACAAATCATAAAGATGCCTTCCAACATTAAGGTCAACAAGTGGAAACGTAACTCTGTCGTCAAGTTTCATGCTTACACACTCGTAGAACACGAATCTACAAAAAATATTATCATCAGTACAACGATAATTTTTATTTCATTAAATATATATTTATTAAAAAATGAAAATATGCTTTTGTTCATTTGAAAAAAAAAAAACAAACCTTTTAAGATAAACTATTAGGAATTTCGGATATCTGTGAACAGTGAGAGTTTTTGTGGCACATTGGTTTTTTTTGCACTTGGGGCAAAACCAAGGATTATGCTCGTCCAGAGTTTCACTGAAACAACCAAACAATTAATTAGATTGAGACAGGGAAAAAATGAAATAAAAAGCAAGCAAATTGTAAATTGTGTGAAACGGTTGAGGTACCTTTGACTAAATGCTTGTAGACAGTCGTACAATGAAAGCGGATGTTGCGATCGTTGTTTGCTTACACTGATATGATCGATAGGTTCCGCAACTTCCGGAATATAATCTGAATAAACTACAGCTAAAGTATCGTTATTTTGTAGAACGACCGTGCCGGATTCAGGTATCGGGCATCCGGTACAGTGCTGAGTGTAGATGCAACGAGAGCAACGTTGACCCTAATAAGCAAACAAATATCAAACTGTTCAATTGTTTTCTAACCAATACAATTTGACAATTATTTTTTAATTATTCACCTGTCCATCGACCAGGCGCACCGTGTACTTGGATTCCTGTGGTACGAATCTGTTCAGCACCTCGCACAAACTTTTGGCGCTGATTTGAGATGGTAATTTAACTAGATGCGGGTGGCCGAAAAGTTTACTCCCAACGTGCTGACTCGTTTCGGAATCAGTATCGTCGTATCTTAGGACCACCGGTATGCTGAGTATACGTACAGCAGGTCTCGGTCGGCCAGTCTGATCTATGTCAGTGAACGATGATTCTGTCACCACTGAATTGCACATCGGACAGGGACGTTCAGTCTGTGGTTTCTTAAAGTACTTCTGTAAACACAATTTTTTTGTTTTTTTCATTCATATTACGAACAAAATATCATTTAACAATCATAAATTCACTATATATTTTTCAATTATTAATTATATACAATACAAGACTTAATTTTTATTTTTCATTTACTATAATAATTTATTTTAATTTAAATTATAAATATAAGATGTTTATTATTTTAACGAATGAAAATTTGTTTGTAAACAATTTTAATAATTATATGAAAATGGATCCCTCAGTGTGTGAGGCAGCATCAAATTAGTCTGAATTGAGTTACAGGTTCGATGAACCCGCCTTGCATATTGGACTAAAACAGCTTGTCATGCGAGATTCCATCTTGGACGATTGTCACCTCTGCTTGCAATAAGCGTCACCGGCATAAGACAACGCCAAGCTATTTCTGGTTCTCGCACACATCATTACGATGCCGTCCTGCTAGAACGTCCTAGGACATTTTCTCAGACCTTCCCGAGGTAAACAATGGCCAACTAGTGCCTCGTTCGCAAACCCCTAATGCTAGATTGACACTGCCTATGTCATCATTGGGAATTACTTTTTTTTTCTTCAATCGATTCTAATTTTCAACTTTCAACAAATATTTTGACATTACAATAAAATATATAAAATTGTTCGATAATGTTGTTGTAATGATTAGATTTAGTACCCTTTTACTTTTTTGGCTATTTCAAAAGTCCTCCCCAACAGGTTAGAAATTCGGGGATTGTAAACTCCTCCAAAAATGTGCTAATAATTGAAAAAGTTAGTGACAACTCCTCCAAAATGAAAAAGTCAGTATAAAAAGTTTGTGTAAACGCCTCCAAAACTAGATAATTCTAAATAACTACAGGTGAATTACTTCATTTTGTACAAAATACTTGTTATGTAGAGTTTCAGTTTCCAGTAGATGTCGATCTGTGTGGCTTTTTATTTTTATTTTTATTTTTTTGTTTACAGTCATCTCGAGTTTTTTTTTTGTGAAAACTGAGTTTTCAGTAGACATCAGTCTGTGGCTCTTTTCTTACCTCATACTAATCACATTCTTACCTCGATACAAGTATTGCACATACGAAGGTTACAATTGTTCTCGCTGTGCTTTTTCAAGTATCTCACGCGTCCCTTATTCTTGTTCGCATCGTCGATATTTGCGTCAATTTCTTCATAACAAATCATACACAGATGGTTCTCATCCGTCGTGGAAGACACAACTTGACTGTTATCTGCTGCTGGCAGTCGTTCCGCATTGTCATTCAGTTCGTTCGCGATGATGTTGGGATCTGGATGATCCAACAACTCAAATGCATAGATCAATCGATTAGATACGTCTATCTGTCGCAATAGTGTGGAGTTATCCTAAAAAGAAAGAAAGAAAAAAATGTTCATTAATTTTAAAAATTATTCAACTCTGAAGATTGTGAAGGCTAAATTTGACATTTGAAATGCTTTAAAAGTTGAAAAGATTGTCCGGTAAAAAGTAGCTCCAAAAGTTATCTTGATCTTATGGAAATGTTCTTCTACCTTTTGTAATATTGGAGAGCAGTATCGACAATTTTCAGTAACTAACAGAAAACTACCTTCTTCACTCTCCGAAAAATAATTTGTTTTTTCTTTTATATGTAATTATTTCTTTGAATTTGAACTTACCAAGATCTTTGAGATATGATTTTCCAGAACTTCTGCCATCGCAATGTTGCTAACAGACAGATGTTCCTTGCCGATGATTTTGAGCAATTCCTCTTTCAATTTGTCAACCTTAGACTGTTTGTTGAGTGAGACGACGCACCTGATCGGAGGGTCGTCGTTGGCAGGAATGTAAGTTACAGTCAGCTGTCTCTCCATCGCATGAGGTAACGGCACGGAGAGGTACATGAACGGCTCGTAAGTCACTGAGACGTGCTTGCAAACTTCACATACAACCTTCAAAAAGAAATTAAGAAATCCCAGTCAGTTAAATGTTTTTCAAATATATTTACTAAACGCAATTTTCTTAATATTTATTTTTATTAAAATTCGAATGTAACAACGAAATGAGTCTTGAATTTATAACTTGAATGAATTCAAGATGGAATTATCATTGTTTTTTTTTTTTGTTATAGGAGATTACAATGTTGCAAATTTGAATGTAATAGCAACGAAAATTAATCTCCATTTTTCATTTTTTAAATAATATTTGTTACAGTTTTGACTCTACCTCAAAAAGTCGTTTTTACATTAAAAATGAATTTATAAGTTTTGTCATCATTTGTGAGGAATAATTTTTTGCCCAAGTTTGAATTTTTGTTAAAGTTTCAGGCAGATAGATACTCTTTAAAGATTACAAGATGTGAAGTGCGCGTCTGGTTATTTAATAACTAATCTATATAACCGTATTACCGTGCTTTTGAACTGGCCCTGAAACGTATCAACGATAACGCTTCGGTTGGACCTAAGGTGCTTAACCCAATGCTTATCAGCCTCAGTCTCTTCGTGCGATGCAAGAGCGCCGTTCTCGAGTGGCGTCGACAAGCGCAAACACTGCGATTCAGTCTGATTATCTCGACGAAAGTTTTTCTCGTGGCTGTCAAGTCGCATCCTCTTAACGCTACACTTATCCAGAGTCCCGTCGCACTCGGCGTCCGAGCCGCTGGACATGCAGTCGACGCCGCAATTGTTCTTCGCATTCTTCGCCTCTTTCAATCGCTTTGTGTTTGTGCTCTTATTGTCGAAGTTATGATTGTCGTTCACCGACTCAGGATCGTTATCCAACGGGCTCCTGCTGTACACAGCGTCACAGTCCCTGCCACTGTTCTCCTTTCCGTCTTTATCGTAGAATTCACACTCAGAGTTCGTTTTTGATAGCTCCAGTAATTTGTCCAGACGAAGACTGTCGGTCGCGCCATTTTCCTGCTTATTTGAGAAGCTTGATTTTGCACCGATTATCTCATCCGAGTCCAGAGTTTCCTCGTCTTCCTCGTCGTCGTTCAGGGGCGATCCCTGTAGGGAGTTCGCAGTACTATCCAAATCTCCTGAAATATCAAATGATCATTTAACTAATCATATTCATTAAACAATATGAGTATAAGATAAGAAATACCAAAGAGATTTTAACTTTAGTTCAGCTTTAACTGCAGCTCCAAACTCATGCAGTACTCGAAGAGTTAATTATTGATAATTTATAATTATGAAATAATAATTAGCTGTAATGCATTTCATCTTCAGAAATACTTATCTCCAAGTTTGGTAAATCTGTTGGATGATTACAAACAAAATACCATAATTACTTCGTGGAGATCCTCCAATGAATAGTCTCGGACTGTTGGGGCTGAGCGAGGATGGTGGATTATCGTACATATCAATGATGAACTTCTCCTTTTCGGAGATTTTCGCACCATTTTGGTGGGAGTTTATCATGTTGGCAGTGGTTGTACTGGCAGGCACGTGGGAACTCTTAGACGCCCGGGCCACGTTCATTTGTTCATGAAGAGAATCTAAAAGTAGCGCTAGAAACTCTTGGCAGTCGTGCTGAAAAGAAAACAAAACGTTTCATCATTAATCTTATTTTACCATCCCCTTTATCAATATTTCATTCTTTCTTTCACTTGTGTTCAAAATTGCTTTGTTGTACCTGTCGGTAATCTTTGAATTGCGTATGATAAGCCCCGAGGGTCTGCTTGAATTCAGTTGGTTTAACCACACTATAGCGACCGGACCACATCTTCGAAAGTAGAGAACTAAACCGTGCCATAAGAGACTCAGTTGGAAGCAACTTTTCATCGCAAGGTAACTCGAGAAAGTGTTGAAGAACTGGAGGTGTCGCTGTAAGACACTGCAGACCCGCAGCCATGAAACAGGTGTTGCCAAGGTTGTGCAGCCCGCAAACACCGGTTGGCGTTGTAACTTCTACAAATTGAAACAATCATGTATGCAATGGCACTTGAACGACTACTACTACTACTACTACTACCACAAAAAATGTATCATTTACAATGTTGAAAAATTATATTATATCGTGATATAATAATATAATTTATCAAAGTTAGGATTATCCAAGAAAAGAAAAAAATTTGTTTACCAACTGCAGTGTCATCTTGATTATCTACGCTTTCTGTGAACAAATTGTTCAACGTAGGAGTGTTGGGTGGCAGGAAAGGGCCATGCTCGATTCCTAGGGAAGACTCTCCAATGGGATCATTATTAGAATCATTGTTAGAGAAATCGTCGGATCTGGTGATTGGAGGAAGAGGTATGGGGCAGTCCGAACTCACGTGACTCATCTCGCTCCTACAATCAAATACAAAACGATGTTATACAATCAATTTAACATACAAATGTAATTTCAAATGATGCTTTTAATTCAGTTAATTGTAATAATTGAGCAATTAACTGGTGACCTTTGTTTGACCTTCTGGGTCGTCGAACCTACAAAGTTCCAGTGACCCCAAACATAAATTATTCAAAGTAAACAAAGAGCTGTGAATTCAGTGAACGTAAATAAAAGAATCAAATTGAGAGATGAAAGTTACCACGTGTTTTCGATTCCCATCCTGATGTCTGAGTTGAACAACCCGTCGTCCTGTAGGTTTAACGACTGGTCTAATGTAGAAGTCAGAGGACTGAGGCCCGAAGTTTCTGAGATCTCGTTATCCTCGACGTTGGACGTGAAAGAAGCTACCGTTGATTGAATCATCAGCCACTTTGAATCGCTAACCCCCGAGTTGTCCATTCAGACTGAATCTGCAAAAAAAAATACAAAAACCCATTTCTAAAAATTTCAAACTAAACCACATTAACGAAAATAAAAAAAAAAATTCAAAATAATCAAATTAAAAATAACAGAAAAAACAACTAACAAAACGAGACGCGATTGTGACATCATTTTTTCCGCACGACTTTCAACAATCGCGATTTCTATTTGGTGACGCACAAAAAGTTGCATCAACAAGAATGATCTGGACGTTTCTAACCTAGCACGTGGCATTGGCAAAACTTGGCAAAAAGGTCAAGTGGCTGGACGCGCGAGGGCAGCGACCAAGAAGGTCGCCGAACCTGCACGACAATTTGAGAACGAACAATTTTGAGCCCAAGGTCGGATTCAAAAACCGAGCGTGTGGCGGAATTGAAAACAATGGGACATTTTAGTTCTGAAACGACTGGACGTTTTTGCACAGATCTTGTGGAGCTTGGAGACGGCCAGATGCGATTGATTCGATTGGACGAGGGGCGCGGGAGAGCAAGGCAACGAGGCCCAGCTGCGAACTTGGACTTACTTGTTTGGCGGAAATTATAATTAAATTGCTTCTCCGAAAACGGTTTATTGGACCGCCATGGTGGAAAATGTACGGCATGACCGGTGGCAAAATATCCTTCAGGCCTCCATCTCCAACTGAAAGGTAACCTTTAGGTTAGGTCACGTTCACAATAATTTTTGCGAATTTGTCAGAGTAGTTCTGTCCTTGTCGAATTTCAGTAGAATGAACAAGGAGGGAGGACGAAATGTTACTAGATTTTGCATTTATGCAACAAATATTTTTCTCTCCTTTTTTCTAGGTATTTTTTATTCTTTTCACTTGTTCATTTTTTATAATCTTTTCACAAACGTTTTTGTCATTTCAGGTCAAAGTTTACTAGATTCTATAGTTTTTTTTTTCTCATTTTGTATTTGAAATTTCAGTCAATTATTTAGAGCTTTCGGAAAAATAAATTTCTGATTTTTCAAATTCTTTTTTTTTTTTTTGTTAGATAAAGTATTTTTTAACTTTGCTTTTTCATGTTCAAGTTGGGAAAAACAAGTTACATGAAAAAATTGCAAAAAAGAGGTTCTAAAATCTACTACCGAGAGTTTTTCTGTCACTGTAGTTTTCAGTTGGAGAATCAAAGATGAATGAAATTCTGCACTTTGGCTTGGTGACTTCAAGTTACTAAAACCGTTAAACTTACTAGCTTTATTCATTTTGTCAATCTCTAATTTTAAAGAACTTGCAAACAGTTAAAAAATTGAAAAACATTTATAAGCGGACTATTTTTCCCTTACGGACATATATATACAACTTCTATATTTATTTCACGTATTTGAAACCCGTAAGTGCTCATTTTGCCGCCCGTTTCAATTTGTTGCTTTTATTACCTATTTTTCAAATGGACATCGTATTCCCGATACACGTAATTAAATTTCATATGGTTCCGGTTAAGACTGTCAACAAAACACTTATTTATCATCTAAAACACATAACGTTTGATTTTTCTCAATCAATTCTTCTTTTTTTTAAATTTATACGGTGGGATAAATGTCTTCAAAGTCATCAGTTTTATAAAAACTGAATCAAAAGTTATTTGATTCTTTCTAAACCAATTTTTTGCAAGACTTTTGTTCACTCTTGCGTACAATTTTCAATATTATTTTCTCCCATATCGATTAACCTTCTTAGCGCGCGCGTTTTCGTTTGTTTACTTTAATCCAATTAATTTAAAACCCACATGTGATAAACTTTGGAAATCAATTTCTCAACCTTCGGAAACCTTAAAATGTCAATTTCACCTAAGCTTTTTGTTGCAATTTTTATAAAAGAAAAACTAAAACTAATCAAGAATCAAATCAACAACAAAAAAACAAAAATAACACACAAATAAATTAGCAATAAAAACTCACGTGGAGAGCAACGTGTCGGTTTGTTCGTACAGGCTGCCATGTTTTTTTTTTTTTCTGAAGTAGAAAATGGCGAATTTGCCTCTGCCTCTCTCTTGCGCTTTCGCAGCGCGCGCGCGCGGAGAATTGAGCTGCCATCTACAGGAGACAATTTGCAACTGACAATTCACAACCGGAATTTACGACCTTTCGGCCCTCTAATAAATTGCCTTTTCAAAGTGATCGAGAAGTAGGAAATTCGGGGCTCGATTTTTCTCAACAAGTGCATGTGGATTGTAATTTGACTCCACAGGGTAAAACCAAAACAAACAAACAAAATCAAACCGGACGGGTTTGTTGACACGAGGTGACAACAATCAGAAAATCAAAGATGACTGACAAGGGCAATTGCACCGCCGGCTCGATGTTGGCAAAATTAGGCCTCCAGCCAATAACCAAGTGCAGCATTGCAAAATTCTACGTCCCCGCAGTCGGCGTAGCCTCTTACACCGCGTTGTCCATCAACGTCATGAATCCCAGACTTACTGTCAGGTAACACCGCCGTGTCCAACAACGAGCATTGTTACGTAACCTTTTTACAACTTCGTGCAATGCTCGAAATTTCAGAATCAGAATACAACTTAAATTAAGGAGCAAAATTTTGCTTTGGTATTATTTCTTGACCTCCAAATGTCATTGAGGAAACAATTTGTTTACATGAATAATGTTTATTTGAGTTGAATTATTTGACTTTTGCGACCATGCCAAACCTTGGAATTTTTCAATGACAATTCATAAGGTTGATAATGCTATTAAACGTTCAGTTTTTGAATTAATTTGTCACATTTCAATGTTTACTTTTCGATCAAATTCACAATTGATTTCACAGGGAATTTTATTTCGTTAATTTTTTTTTTTTTTTTTTTTCATATACATTTTCTAACTTTATTTTTTCATTTTTTATGTTTTTTAAACTTGAGTCTTGTTTTAGTGAAATTTCTTTTATATTTACATTTATTTGTTTCTGTTTCTTTTAATTTTTTATTCATATTTCAGTTTACTATCCTTTTTATGACCTTTTTATAAGGCAGTGTTTATTCGCACTACACCCGTTTACCCGTGTTCAGTATTATCATTGGTTTTAGAATTGATTTTTAGATTCCGCAATGACTACATTTTTCAGAGTTGCTCGCGGGTAGTTTATTCCGTACAATTTTGAATCGCGACATTTGACTAACGTCTCTCTGTGTTAAAATCATTTTTAAAACTTACTTTATTTACCCGGGTACACGCGGGTAAATAAAGTCGCACTAGCACACGGGTAAATGGGTGTTGTGCGAATAAACACTGCCTTTTTATAATGTTCACATTGTAACATTATTTTTGATGAGGTACAAAATTTATGACAACAATCTTTTTATTTATCTTATTTCAGGGTATTCCCACATAAAGACATTACAAATATCCTGCTTGGAAGTGCCCTTGTAGGAACTGGAATTTATTTTTACACGAGAGATCACATGGCTCGCGCTCCAACACCTATGAGAATAACATACAGGTATGTATTCAAATTAAACTTATAACTTGTTTACTCACCCGTTTCAATATTGACGTCTGAATTTCAATGAAGGTTCAAAGATTCGTGGGATTTCCTATAGCCTAATGCGAAAAAAATTAATTGTCCAAAATATTTACACTCGAACAGGTTCTTGCTGGACTTTCTAGGAGGCGATATTTGTTTTGCGTCTTGTCGGATCTGCCTCATTTATTAACTGAGTTAATGGAGTTTATAATTTAATCTCGATGTCAGGGACATATTTTAAACAATCGTTCTAATTGAAAGAAATAGATATGAATATCAATAATGATATGAAAATATATTTCACATATTTTGTGTATTTATAAGAAATGAGTAAAAATATTCACCATCCTCATCTTGATAAAAATGCAAAATTTTAAATGAAATGATTTTATTTTCAGTGCAACTGGAGCAGTTTTATTCAGTTTTGGATCGGTTCTATACTGGGCTGTTTTGCGATCTGTGATCCCACCAAATCCCGTGTTCTGTACCCTAGCCGGAATCGGATCTTCAGTAATAGCCATCACAGTTTGCCAGAAGTATCTCAATTTTGTCGACGATAAAGCTGTGAGCAAATCTTAAGGCCCTCAGTGTGATAGTATAGCAGAAAAATCGACGCCCCTGATGAGGGACACCAAAAATCTTGTATTCATCATTTTTGTGAAGCTTAACCAGTAATGTCCCTTGTATTCCCCCGAATCGTGTAGAAATCAAATAATTGCACACAAATTTTAATGATTCCATTTGCTGCATTTAATGCATTTTGGAAAACAAACCAATTTATTTACGCTTATGTTGGATGTGTGTGATCATGTATGAGATGTGTATTGTTATAAATGATGAATTTTTCTTGTACATGTAGATTGATCATCTCAATAAACGATGTATCACGCAGTGTTATCTATGGTCTTTCATTCAGTCCCATCAAGGTTCTTGTCTTGTAAATAATATGCGAGCTTTACGAATGTATCTTCGTTTCAAGTTTTTAAATGTTTTTTTTTTTACAATTTATGAATGCATTTTAGAATAAAATGTTTAAACGCGTCTCTATTAAAAGAATTCACTTAACAATTTTCTAATTTATAATATAGAATTTTGCATTTCGAATACAGAATTTTTTGACAGATTTTAAAAATGCAATCATAAAATGAATTTTTCAAATGCTCTTTAGAAATGCAGTTCTTTCAATATTATTTAAAATAATTTACATGTATTTTCAAATTTAACACTAGTCATTTTCTTATTAACAATGACTTAATAAAATAAAATGTGCAAAAAGTCATTAGAGTTGTGTGTTGAAATGAGAAAGCGTTGGCTTAAAAAAAGAAAGGTACTTTGCTTTTATTTGTATAAATATAATCAACATCCATCGTTTAAAAAATATCGAATATAACTCTGTAAACGGTGTTTTTTGTAAATCTCGTAAGGCTATTCGGTATTACATTAGTCAATGAGTAGCTTGTATAAAACATTATTTACACACTCGTATCATCATCATCAATAAAAAAAAAAACAGCATCATGCCCATTTTAAACTTACTGCCTAATAACTAACTGGTGTACGCGATCGTCTCGGACTTGTATCAAATTTGTTCACACTCGAATACAAGCGACTAGCGGTGTTCCATAAAAACGAAGGTCTTAAACAGTCAAAATACTAATACTTGTTTTCGTCTTCCTTCACATGTCCGTTTCGCTTTTTCCATCTTTTTTCTGTCTTTCATTGTCGTTGATTGTAAAAATCTTTAAAAAATGTTGGCTCCGTGATTGTGCCCAACTTATCAACTATTATTTCCACGTAAAAATATAAACTCAAAGTTCATCAACGTGTTATCGCTCTGGACGGCTGAGATTATTGTTTCTTGTCGCGCGAGGACAAAGTATCAAATGCACTTTTGTTGTTGTAACAATCCCTGGTCACCTTGCGAGCCTCTTCGTCATTGATTGGCAAACTCAGCTGACAGCAAAGCTTTTGATCGTAACAGAGACAGTGCTTGGTTTTCCAGAAGTTTTTCATTCAAACGTTTTCATGTTGACACCGACGTTGAGGTCACGTAATCAACAACAGTCGTCACACCGGTAGTTATAGCATCTGAAACAAATTTCACATTTCAATTTCATTCATCGGCAAATTTTATCATTTTAACACAAAATTGCATTTGAGTACACTCAAAACTCCACTTCAAATTTTATCCCATTTTTTTCTCAAATCCATTTTACAACTTCTTCTTTTGAATAAAACTCCACCGAAACGTGCACTTGTCAATACAACTTCAAATGCATTCTATATTTACTTTCAAATAAATTCGTTAATTCATTTTCGAAATATATATTTAGTTTTAAAATAAATATGATAAATCGCAACGAAATCATATCAAAGTTTCGTCCGAACCAACTCTCGAATCTTACATAAAAAAGGAATCCCGCGTTCTCTTCTGTAAAATTACAATCTTCCTCGTTCGTAATCAGATGAGATTAAAATAATCATTCTATTAACTTGGTAATTTTGTTTTGTATTTTTATTCTCTCACTATGTTTTTTTTTATATTTTTGTTATTAAGAAAAGCCTTGGCCGCGATACAAGATGTTATCATAGAAAACGTATCCTATTTATCGGATCGTTGTTTTTTTATTAAATCTCTTAATAATCTCGCGCATGTGTGAGTTCGATTATTATTCTCAATTCGGACGCACCTTTAAATTACTTTTTTATAGCGCATTAGAGAAAGCCAAGTTTTCTCTCGTTTGAATCTCTCGGTGTTAGTTTCGTCATTGCAACCGGACGTTTATGATTTTCAACCTGTGTACAATAGTCTAGTACTATTTAATCAAAATTTTATTCGGATGTTAATTTTTGCACTTACTTTTCAAAAATAAACAAAACAAATGAAAAATGTTTTTTGTTGCACTTCAAAAAAATGTTTAATTAACTTTTTTAAATACAATGTTATGTTAAAAAAAATACATTTTATGTAATGTTTTTATGGTTATTTGTCATTGAATTTTTCGAATGTATCTATTTTTTTTTTTTATAATTGAAAAATAAGTATAAACAAAATGTAATAAGTTAGACCCGTTAAAGTAAAACAAAAAATGGATGAAATATTTATAATGAATCGTACATTTTGAGTTGGATCAATTTTAATGTGAAATCGGAACAGTTTGATGAATAATGTATTAGTGTTAGACATGAAAAAAACGTACCTATCGCTGAGGAGGTGGTGGCCTGATGGCTGTGCGACGCATCGTGATGACTGTCTTCAGTCTCAGTGTGGGCGCCATGCGAGTGTCCAGCATGACTATGACTATGCGAATGAGCCGCTGCAAACAGAAGAAAATTCAAAATTAGATCAAATAAATTGTTTCATCTTGAAAAAAAAATTTTTGATTTTGCAATAAAACTATTTCAGATTGTTATAAAACATATTATTAGTTTCAATTTTTGCATGCAATTTAAAATGCAATTCATAGATTCGTATTTTGGATGCAATTTCAAGTGCATTCTTTGATACATTTTCAAATGTAATTTTTAAGACGATTAATTTTGATTTTTAAATCATGTTTTTGAAATGTTCAATCATTATCATTTTGAAATTTTAAATGCATTTTCCGGTGCAATTTACGAATACACTTTTTAATACCCTTTCCAACGTATTTTCGATTGCAATTTGAGATTACATCTGAAATGTAACTTTTAATTGCATTTTTAATTCAGTTTTTGAATGTACTTTATTTATGCAACCCCAGATGCACTTTTCAGTGCATGTGTAAATTGAAAATGCATACAAATGCATTTTCAAAACTTAATACCAGATGCATTTATAAACTGATTCAAATCAGGGATCGGTTCAACTTTTGAAATAACATCAAATTACATGTAAAAATGTTGAAATAATGATTAATAAAAAAATGAACAAAAATGGTCATTTCAGAAATGAAAACTTATTATTTATACTTAATATACGCAAGATGAACAATTATAAAAATTTATAAAAGACCAACTTCGTTATTGGAATTAGAATTGAATCATTTCATTTTGAATCGAACAAATAAAACCTTAATCCATTTGAGATTACGATTAATTTGATTATTTTGTTAATCATGATCTGTCCGTGATAATTACGGATAAAGAAACAGATGAAAGTGTAACGCGATGTTAATTTAATTAAAACCACGAGCTTGTTACAGAAATAACAATGTCGTTAAGTTTGCGATGAAAATCAGTTCTAATAACGTATAATTTTGTAATTCTTCTGCTAGTAACAGATGACAAACAAATTACAAAGTCATTAGGCGGTGTCGATGTGAAAGACAAAAATCGAACAAAGAAATTTGGTTGCGAATGACGTGATGTTGAAAGGTGAAAATTAGTTGCAACGAAATGTTGCAACAAATCTAACCAGTCGCCATTTTTATATAATTTATTTCATTCATTATTTTTTATTTTATTTTTATTTATACAATTCAGGAGAAATACCCTTTTAAAATGTAAAACAGAAAAATATACGTGCCGTATCAAAATATGTACAAAAACACAATATCATAACACTAAAACATACATTGCCAATCAGACAATAAACAATTTAAATAAAATATTTTGAATGCATTTTTGAATGTAACTGAAAACTGTAACTTTTAAATGTAAATTTGGAAATTTGGATGCAAATTTCAATCCCAAATTTTCAAATGAACTTTAATTTATACATGCAATTTCAAAACGCACCTGCAGAATTCAATTTTTGTATGCATTTCCAAATGAAATATTCTAATGCATTTTAAAATGCAATTTTATGACTCACATTTCAAGTGTTTTTGAAATTTGTTTCTTCCAACTTTTTTTCATCATTAATTAAAATAATTGCTATCTTCATACAGAAATGATTTATCATTAAACATTAAATTAACTGCTCAATAAAAAAGGCGTGAAATTGATCAGTTTCAGGTCACCTAAAAAGACGCAACTTTTCATCTCAACCTCTGGCGGACCTCAGCGTTTAACAAGTTAAACGGCATTGAGTGGTTTATGAGAAATAAAAAATTGGAATAAAAAAAGTCCAACAGAAATTGATCGAGAAAGTACTTGTAAGTCGGTCAAATCGTTCAGTGACCTCTGGAAGAGATTCTTTTCTGAACGTACAATTGCCGGGTCATTGTCACGGACGTAAGAATAAAAAACGAAACAAAAAATAAATAAATCAATCTCTTGAAACCATAACAATGTACCATTGTGCATGACGATGAGATCTTTCTTATCGTTTATAATGCAAACACATCACGTTTGGCATCAGTCAACGTACGTTCAACTGTATTCAATAAGTTCTAGCATAACAATAGACACATCCAAACAACCGTCTTTTTTCGACCTTCCGATGTTCCATCCAAATTATCAAACAAATCATTTTTTGTTTTAGTTTGTTCTCACTCGTTTTTTGTCAATTAATTGATTTTACTTTTTTATTTTATTGCCAATATAAAAGTGACATAACGTCTCATGAAATAATTTGTTTTCATGATTTTAAACTATCTGGCAAAAAAAAAAAAAAAAAGTCGTTCTAAACAATGGCGTAAGAGAAACATATAAAACAGGAACGGAGAAGTAAAAGTGTTGTTTAACTTGTTAAAAAAGTTTAGTTTATAACTTATTATATAAAGTAGGAAAATGTAATTTCGATGCAATTTGTGGTACATATTTTACGCAAATTATAAATGCATTTTGTAAATGTACTTGGAGATGCATGCATCTTTAAATTAAATTGAAAATTTGTTTTCCAAAATTGCATTTACAATTGTATTTCAAAAATACACTCCTACTATGTATTCAAGTTTTGATTTTCATTTTTGGAATGCAGTTCAAATTGCATTTTCAGATGCATTTTGGATACATTTCAAGTTATTAGGATGCAAATTTTCTAATAGAGTTCAAAGGCATTTGTTGGTAACTGTAGTTCCAAATTCATTTTTCAATGCAATTTTGGATGCACTTGTTTGGTGCATTAAAAAATGCTATTTATTCTTTAAAACTACCTGCATTTAAAAACAAAATTTGATTGTAATTCGAAAATCAATTTTTGGATGCATTTTAAGATGGACTTTTAAAATCGAGTTTTCAATACATTTGACAGTAAAAAATTTGATCCTCTTTAAAAAAAGGGGGAAACACGAAAAAAAAAAAAAAAATGACGAGACAAGCCGGGCGGTCGGACGTGCGGATAAATTGTATAATTATATTATGCCTCGTATGACCGTTTAGAAGAGGAAATTACATAATTCGGATGCACCGCTTGAATCGTGGTACGGAGTTTCTCGTCATTTCAACGCTGTCCTTGGCCTTTATTAACCAGCCTCATATTCTCCTGAACTGATAAATCGATAAATAAAACTATAAACAAATAAATAAATAAGAGTACAAAATGAGAAAAAGAACAAGCAACAGACAAAGTTGGCGACTTGTTGACAATTCGGATTTTCGAACTTTTCAATAGAACTAATCTTAGATTTAGATGTTTCAAAAATGATAATTTTTTATCTTGGTAGGAAAGATCTGATTTGTAAGATGTTGTAAACAAGATTTGGCCCTCCATTTAGGAATTTAGAAAATGCGATTGCAAGAATAAACAAGAAAAAGTTGCAGAATTAAATTTCGTTTCTTTTTATTTTCAATTTTTTTTTTTTTTTTTTTTTTTTTTTATAGAAAACGTGAAAAATAATTGCTATTTTCAAGTTTTTAAATATGATGGATGAGATTAGGAAAAATACACCGCGGCGCATATAATTCCATACAATTCGCGTGAGAACAATCGATCCGTTTAAAAACAATTTAAATCATAAAAAAACTACGTGAGTCTTAATTTTTTTTCAAATTAAATATGAGAAAACTGCATCTCCCGTGATTGTGATTTTTTTTCAAGGTTAATCACATTTGCGCGATTTTTTAAAATTCTATTCGGTTTGTGTATTTTAATTCGTTTTTTTTAATTCAAATTTTTTACCTTTTAACAAAAATAAACATAAAATATTGATAAATCATATAAAATAAAGTTGTATATCAAATAATTTTAGCACATAAATTGTTTACGCAGAACAACTAATTAAAATTTTTTTAAATTTTCTAAGCTCAACTGTATTTCTGATTGTTTATCTCTTTATCAGACTGTGATTGATATTATAATGCCACTGAACTTTCAAACCAGTCTGTTTTATTTCACTATTTCAACTTTTTCTGTTATCAGTTTCGTGTATTTGCACAAGTCGGACTTTTTTTGACTAATTTTCAAATTGTTTGTCTTTTGTGTTTCATAACAATTTTTATATTTATTTGTTATCGACTTTTTATCAGAGAGATGTAAGAGTTTATTTATATATTGTTTTCTCTCGATTCGTTGAATCCGTCAATGAATTTTAATACCAACAATCGGTTGCAAATAGCCGGACGTCGTTGCAATTTGTCTATATCGTAAAAGCAGGAGGTTGTGAAATTGTGAGAATTCGTATGAATTTCAACGGGTTGCTCAATCCGTGTCAATCTCTTGATTCGAATTGCACTTTTTGCATTAATCCCAACAACTTTTTAAGCTTCGTTACGAAAATTGGCACAGTTTCTTAACTTCTACTACTTGTTCCAGTATTTCATCTTCTCATCTCAACATTTCTCTCATTTTTTCATTATTTAATCAAACAATATAATGAAAATGAATGAAAAATTCAACATTTTGCATGTTGGTTGTTGTTTTGGATGTTTGAAATATTGAAATCATCCTTAATTTTATTTTCAGTTCCTCATTATTTTGTCTTCAAAAGAATTTATCATTGATTGTCAATTATTATTTCAGTTTTTTGTTCGTCTTGAGTCCATCTAATTTTATCTTGATTTTTTGCATATTTTTAATAGCCCGTTGTAAAATTTCAATTGTTAATGAATTGCTGCGAGATATACGAAGATAAATAAAAATAGTAGAAGGTTGCAAATTATTGAAGCTCACGTGGGTTGTTGAACCGTACTAAATGTAAATGGACAATTTCAATTTCGCCCTCTTGTGGTTTCGTTTTCATATTACGACTAGTCGATCGAAAATTATGTTAATACTTCAATAGACAAACACGTTTCGTTAAGACGCCATTATTCTTAATAACAACATATTCAACGTTTCAATTTACTAAACCAACTTTTAGTACAACTTTTATTTTTATATATCTTCAAATAAAAATAATATTGCAAGTTGATAATGATGATGAAATATCATATTCAGATATTCGTAATGACTTGTTGTTAATGCACTTTCAGAATAATTTTTAAGTAAAATTTCTTACTATTGATTTAAAAAATTTATAAATAATTCGCAAATGTCTTTAGATTCAACATTTGGATGTCTTTTTAAACCCCATTTTATAACTCCAATTACAAATTGCATTTTAAAATACTAAAATGTATTTTTGGAGTTATTTTTATGAGTGAATTTCTAAAATGCGATGGTCAGATTTATTACTTATAATAATTTTTATATTTTATGACTAGTCCTTCAATAATAATTTGTAAATATCTATCTAATTAATCTTCCAGTGCATTTTTAAAATTATTTTATGCAAATTCACAAGTTAAAAATGCTTTTTTTTTGTCAAGTCAAGAATTTGTTCAAAATTGAACCCCACGTGTTATAATATTTGTTATAATTTGGCAAAGTACGAAGAATGTTCACAAACTACAAAAGGTCATAACTATTGTAAAAATGTATGTTTTTTATATCCATATCTATCATTTTGTTTAATTTTTAAATTTAAACATCTCATATTAAAGACAGTCAACATTTCCAAAAATGTGTGAGTTGATTTATAATTTAAAATTGTATAAAAACAACTGACTATCACATCCCAGCTTAAATATTGTTCTTTTAGCAAAATTTTGTGCAACCAAAAATTGTGAATGAATGTTAAATCTCGCACTCTCTTGATCATCAACTCGTAAAAAGTAGGCGAAAAAAACTCACTAGCAATCTGCAATCCCAGCATGAGCATAAACCCAATAAGGATAGCAAGCAGCTGCAGCAATCCACTTTTATCATTAGCCCTTTCCCTGGCCAGAACCTCAAAGAACACGACATACAGTAGCGTCCCGGCAGCCATGCCCTGAAGAATCGTGGGCGTAGGTCCAAGCGTGTCGCTGTCATTCTTCAACTGCCCTAGCGCCACTCCAATAATAATACCCAACGGTGTAACCAACGAAAACACCGACAAGTAGCCAAAAATCGTTCTGGTTGAAGCCTTGGCACAATACAGTTCCATTCCAACGCAGAACGCAATAACAAGTTTGTGTGTGGCAATCGCCGCTGCGAGATAGACGACAGATCCAAGCGCCGGTTCCAGGCCCACCGCCAGGCCCTCAAAAATCGCATGGAACGACAGCGCCAGAACCGTCAACAGTCCCCTCAAAGAATTCTCCGAACTCAGATGGGAGTGCGAATGCGAATGTGCATTGATCTTCTTCTTAGACAGGCTCTCGAGGTCATATTTACTGTCACATTTCGTGACCTCGGAAGTGACCTCCGACGGTGGATTTGCCAAGACAAAGATTGGCAGACTTTTATTTTTCTCTTCCTTCGGTTCGTCCTTGTCCCTGCCGCTTGCCGAAGACGCTTCGCTGTGACTGGTGTTGTTGCACCGGCGAACCGAGATGGTCCTGTAGAGGAGGCTCTCAGCTTCATGTTTGCCATGGGTCAGAGCAGCGTGCACAGTCTCTTCGACTAGATAGACGAAGAAGAATCCGCCGCAGAAGAGCAGCTCTGCCAGGCTGAGAGAGCCCAGCTGGGACAGCGTACCGTTGGCCTGGTGTCGCTCCACGCTCTCGCGAACTTCCGGCGCCAGGTGGAGGAATGTCGTGAAGAGCAGCACACCGCCCCCAAAACACAGCAGCAACGACGTTAGAAGACCCTGCTGCCAGGCACAGCTGGATTAGTCTCCAGATTCGTCAGAGGAGAGAAAGTCCTTCGAGAGATCGAGCTACACTCTCGGGGGATTTTCCCTCACTGTGACCTTCGGAGTGAAACTCGGGTTTTTTTTTTTTTTCTTGCACGAGCAAGTTTCCTATGTGGAAATTTTTAAGCTACGAAAATGTTAATGAGCAATCAAACATTTGCTCAATGTTTTCAGCAAATAAAGTCTATGTATATTTAGTTGTATATAAATCAATTTTTGTATATCAGACATGAATATATTTTGTTCATTAAACAATTTCAATGCAAAGAAAATTTTGAGATGAAAAATGTAAATCTATTGTAATTTCATATGGGAAGAGTAAAGTTACATTATCTGTCGAGTACATTTACATGTTCAGTGTTATTTTACACTATGTTATACTATGTGTTGCAACTTGAAAAAAACTGTTGTAAAATACACGAAATGTCAAACTATTTTTTTCATTGAAAACTGCTATGTGTGTTGTGTAATTTCACTTTCATGTTGAGTTTTACATTTTTCATGTAACGTGATCCTTTACATTAATTTATTGTAAAATTATGCAAAATCAAACCGGAAAAGGTATCAGGGAAAGTGTATAAAATTGTATAAAATCGAGTGTAACTTTTTTACTGTGCCGGAAATATTTTCCATCCGAAATTGGAGGGAAAATACAAAATTCAAAAAAAATAAAATAAAATAAAATAATAATAATAATAATAATAATAAAAAGAAAAAAAAATGTTGTCAAATTTCACTCCAAAAGTCATCAGATAAAATAATAAGGTCGATTATTACTTGCGGCACAGACGCCTCGCTGGCCGAGACGGAATTGCTGGACAAACTGGAGCTGCTTGTGATTCCACGTTTAGTGTCGAGCGAGCGTTTCCTGCACCTTTTGACAATGACCGGCATCATGCCGGCAATCAAGGAACCGCAACCGAGGACAAACATCGCCGCAACTTTGGTGAGCAGCAGCTCCGTCACAGGTGCACCGGTCATTGCCACCGCCGGCATCGACATTGTCGTTGATTTCACTTCTGTTTCCATCCTGCCTCTAATTTGCACACTTCACTTTTTTCCTCTTTTCTATTTTCTCCACTTCTCTTCTTGTCCTTTTTTTACTCCACCGAATTTGTTATTTTTTCTTTTGTGAAGTATTAAAAAAACAACTTTTTTTCTGTTCACTTGGCTGTTGTCTTCTCAGGAGTCATAATTCCAACCGCCGAAGAGAGTATCCCAGCTCATGTCAGACTCCACTCTGATTCTTGTTCGGAAACCAATCTAATCGCGATTTGATCTTTAGTTATTGTTATCAACGACAGATCACAAACGTGGGGCGGGCTTATCGTGGTACACACTTAGAAATTACCTCTCGATTCATTCTTATTTCTTTTTCTTTCACTTTTTTTTCTTCTACATTTGTTCGTTCATTTAAAACAGTATTTAATCGACCAAAACTATTATGATTTATCATTTATCGTATTGATATCCAACTGAAAGTGGAAATTTCAGGGACATTTTTTATTCGCATTTTTTGTAATTTAATTTTTTTGTTTCAAAGTAACGTTTTTGAGTTTTCACATTCATTTGTTCGATTTCAATTATTGAACTGATTGTGAAAATTGAAAACTTTTGTTTGACTTTTTTAGAAATTTTTCTTTGTTGCTATTGTTAATTGTTTTTTTTTTTTTTTTGTTTTTTTGGGGTCATAGTTATTTCTGAATGTGTAGAACGAGATTGCGATCTGCCAAGTTCGATCTTCTATGAACTTTCACACCACAACTAAAGGAAAGTGCAGGACAAAATAGAAGCAAGAAAGTCCTTCGATATGTGGAACGAGTGTTAGTTTAAGTTTATGAGATAAAAGACAAGGTAAGATCGGTAGAGGAACTTTCTGCAGTTGACACTAATTTTCATGAATAAATAACAATTGTTTATACTAGATATTTTTTAGACCCACTTAAAGTCTAAAAGAACAAATTTTGTCCTCTTCTGAATTTTCTTTTGTAAAAACTTGAATAAACAAAATATCACGTTTATATATATATAATTATTAATTTTGTTAAATTGATAAAACACTTGTTTTCCATTTTTGTTTTGTTTGTGATTTAATTCAGTTTTACTTTTGTTTATTTTGCTATTTTCATTCATATAAATTGTGATAAACCGTTGACAAAACGTTTTGTAAACTTCAGAACAAAACCATCAATTTGAAAATAGAAAAATCAAAGTAGTGATATACAACCAACTTATTTTAACAAGTAGAACGAAACCGGATTTTCAAAATAAGACGCATCCGGTGACTGAAGTGATAGAAAAACAACAGTCAAAAATTATAATAATAATCATTTGTACACGTGTTGAGTTGACTGCATTATCTCTCATCTTAGCATTATAGCAGCAACCGTGTAAAAAACCTTCCAATTTGTAAATTGATACATATTCAAATCAGAACGAAATAATAATTTGAACATTCGAATTTTTTTTAACCTATAAACTTTATGTTTAAACGTCGGATGAAATTTTATATAAAAAAAAAAAGTTGCGAAAAATGGAAATCAATCAATCAATGAATTAAAATTTTTTGAATCGATTATTTTCTTTATACCAAGAACCGGACCAAAGCAACCTAGTTATGTCACAGAAAAATTCCAACTTCGCATTAATTTTGTCCGGTGTGGTATTTTTAATTTTGATTTGTTGAATTTGCTCGCGAACACGAAAATTTATTTAATAACATTATTGCAGTTGTGATGCAACAAACTTCGAACGCAAACCTGACAGTTATTAATTGTGCCATTATTTATAAATGAAAATGAAAGATATTCACGAGCCGCGTAAATCCTCCGTGCATATGTAATTTGCATTTTCTCGATTCGTCAGAAATCCGATTGTTTTTTTGCTCTGAGCGGTTAATGGAATTTACACAAGAGAAGATAAACTCGTCATTATCACTTTCGTTTGAGTTCTCAACAATTGAGCAAAAAAGAAGAGAAAAAAAACCGCGTAACTATCGAATAGTAAATATGTGCATTCTTCAAAGTCAAGGAAAATAAACAAAAAAGAAGAAATGGCAAGCATTAATATTTCATCTTCTGAATCGATTGTTTTGAACGAATTTGTAAAACAAACCAAAGGTGAGAAAACTGAGATAGTATACGAATGACCAACCAAAACAAACAATATTAAAAGGAAAATTGAATGAAAACAAATAATATACAAAAACAAAAAAAGAACTTTAAACTTATACAATATGTAAATAAAACAACAAAACGAAATACAAAACGTGATCCAAATCAAAACAAAACAAATTAAAAAAACGTGATCCAAAACAAAATAGAAGTATCCATATATATAATGAATAAATAAGAAAGCAAAAAGAAAATAGAAAATGCCTATTTAAATCGGAAGAAAAAGAAGAAATGGAAATAAAGCAAGAAAAGGCAAAATGAGGAGAAAAAAGAAGAAAATTAGTTGTGGTTTGGAAAGAAGAAGAATTCGGTTGATTGTTGGGTTTGATTAGTTACGTGTTAACCGTGGAGCCCTACAGGATGTGCGCGCGCGTTGCGAGCGACATGCGTTCGGTTGATCGCGGTGCGGCTCACTGTAACTGGCGGCAATTTTCAGCGCAGACGTTTTAAATGAGCGAAGCTCGCAAAGAAGGAGAACTCGCGTGCGTTTTGACGGAGACCTCGTCTTCGCAGCACTGACAGTCGGCCGCGTGGGACACTCCTGCAAGATTGACCCGCTCGCGTTCTCCCTCTTTCTCTCTCTCTCTCTCCATCTTTCGCCCTCCTCACCTGTCCGCTACAAAACTTGACTCAAAAGAGAGAGGCAAAATGTAAATTGTCCTCTCTCTCTCTCTCTCTCTCTCTCTCTCTCTCTCTCTCTCTCTCTCTCTCTCTCT
>JAAMPD010001261.1:0-27069 GCA_025266255.1 Trissolcus basalis | reverse complement strand
AGTCTTCCTACTTTGTTGCTCGACTCTGTACTTTTGACACTAATTTCCTAATTTTTTTGTTTTTTTTTTTTTTTTCTAAAAAGATTTAGAATAAAATAAATTTAAATTATATTTATTTATTTGCCGAACAGTTATGAACAAACGATGATATAATTATTAAATGAACAAATTATTTTAAATACAAAATTTTATTCCACTTTGAAAAGAAGATGCTAAAATGAATTTACAGACCTCTGTTTTCAAGTATGTATAGTTGAAGAATTGTGAAAATTTATCTTTATTATAGAATTTCAAATAAAAAGCAAAATTATGAATTTTTAAATGATTGAGCCCCTATTTTTGTGTCGTTTAATTTTCCATATGTACTCGAATTAAAATACCAAATTGGTTCAGAATGATATCTATTTTGACTTGATAATTTGAAAATGAAAAAAGGATAGACAGGTGTGTGATATATATAAATCGTAAAGAGAAAAGCATAGGTGTGCCATCTGGCTGACAGAAAAATAGGGTCGTATCGACCGTACCGTCGCACTGCGGGGCTTTATCCCCACCCACTCTGATATAACTCCCATCCTACGTGATATTACGGGTTGCATTCTCTTGCACCCGCTCACCCTCGCGACATTTACTTGTTGTCTTGTATAAAGATGTAAACCAATCAAATTCGCACAAATATTTTCATCGACATAATCATACCGAAACAAATCAACCAAACTAATTTATTTATTCAATTATTTTTCGTTCAGATTGATATCCAAAAAACAACCAAACGTTTCCGAGTTGATTTTTTTATGACTGATAGTAAAGAACGAATAATTATATATTGGCGATCGATAAAAATTGATCCTTCAAGTAAATGACAACTGTAAAGGTTATCTATATTATTTTTTATTCTCAAAAATAATTACATCCAAAATATGATACGAAATATATATTTTGTTGTGGAAAACAGTTTATGAAACATTTATAATTGTTTATTATGTCACTGTTTTACAATGCGCATTAATCACTGAAGGAGCATTAAATGTTTCTTCTTGAATATAACATAATATTTCATATCTTAAAGAAGTAAAATATTCGATAAACTGGATTAAACCAGATATTTAATTTTCCTACATACGAAGGTAAAAATATTTGAAAAGATATTAAGTGCTTTTCTGATGGGTAAACTTCTCCAAATTGATCGTAAACTTCTTTCAGTCATATTTATACAAATTGCAAACTATTAGATTGAAAAAAAAAAAAAAAATTAGATAAAAATATTTTTTATTTTATTGATTTCATCAAAATAATTGTTGTATTTGAAAATGAATAAGCTATAATAAATAATGTGAAAAAATGTATGCAAAGAAATTGTTTATATAAAACAATGATAAAACAAAAATGACGTTGATTGTTGAAAAATGAGTAAACAATGTGAGGTTAATTGAAATGGGGTTTTATTTTGTGGCTCTGTCTAGTGATTTTGCTTTCCTCCGCGTCACTCTTGTCTCACCTTCGACGCTAATTTGAACGATATGGTTTGCGCTTATTATCGTTAAATTAGCCATTATGTCGTTATTTTAACAAGTCAATGTATGTCAGGGGATCATTCTTGCAGATGTCCGCTCACATTTTCAAATCGCCTTCTCAAAATTTTACTCTAAATCGGTCATCTCGATCTTGATCGTTTTTTCTTAATATATTCAATTCAATTAACTTTTTCTCAAATTTTCCATCATCATTTTTATTCCAATTTTCTTCTGAAATTTTTGGTTTTTTATCATTTATCCATCCACATGATCCTTATTTATTCTCAATAATGTCAAAACTAAGCTTTTTTTGTTTCATCTTTTCAAACGATTCTTTTGTAATGCATGAGTTTTTTTTAATATCCGATCCGATCAAGGTAAGAATTTTTCATTCATGACGATAAGTCTGAGTGAAAGTTTAATCATTTTCATTCAATTTCATATATATAAATCGAGTTCAAATTTTGAATTTTTTTATATTAATAAAAACAGTAATAACAAAGTACTCGGAGACTTTTAAGAATTAAAAAGAGGTGTTTTTATAAGTTTTGAAAAATTATAGTATAATTAATTGACATTGGATAGAAAAATATTATAAAATGTCGCGTGTCGCGCATCAGGAACCGCCTGTTTACGTCCATTCAGAAGACTATGAACGAGAAAATAATTTGTTATGTACAAGTCGGAACGCTCGAAAAATGCATAAAAAACTAGAACGCTCGAAGAGTGTCACTCCTTGCTTACTAATATTATTAATCTTGTTCATATAATTTCGTGTATTTTATTATAAAAAAATTGTCATTCATATATCCTTATTCAACAAAAATTACGGTAATCATTTCAGAAATAACCGGATAAAGATCCAGTCAGATCTGGTCAGAGCATTATTTCTTTCGTCCCAATATTTTTTTTATGTATTTATCATTTCATAACGTCTTCGAAGAATAGCATTCTTTTTCATCTATTTTTCTCTTTTTCAACTGTTTAAGAACTATATTTATTTATTGTTTAATCATTTTTTTTGCATTATTAAATAATTATTATCAAGATTGATCGATGAATTGAAAAAAAAGGGGAAAAATTGGTTCGTGAAACGTAACAATAAACTAGTGTGACATTAGTTGAATGATAAAATAGATTGAGGAAAAAGATAAAATGTGTTTCGGTCGAAAAAATACCATTCTATCAAGACAAGACAATTTCTCTGGTATTTAGTTTTACATCAACTTTCAAGGTTACGTTCGAGAAAAGAGCGTGAATTATTCTCACAGTCGCATTTTATTATTAGACAATTTTATTATCAACAGACGACGTCAAAACGAGCTTTATTCATCTAAGATTCGCGACGTTTAATCATCAGACAACATTTCATATAGCTCACGATCGTGACAAATCTTTACTCAAACTTTTCACGGTGAGAGAGAAAAAAAAACAAATACTTTTTTATAACTCAAAGTTAGATGTTAGTTCAATTTTAATTAAATTTAGATAATTCTTTTTTGTTCGAATTATTATTATTTCGTTTGAATTTGAGGGTGAGGTGTGTCTTTTTGCAAGAATTGTAAACATTGTTGGCGAAGAAAAAAAGGGCGTGGTGAGCGCGAATCGCGGACAATTGAATGAAACAGATCGAATTTCGCAAAAGGCAGCAAGCGGCGGATCTACCGAGAGGGGAAAAGTCGTCGGTTGAGAGGTAACCGGTGAAAACTGGACAGCATTAGAGCAAATAACAACACATCGAGAGTTGTGAGCTAAACGAAACATTTTGATGATGTCGAAGAATGTTTTAAAAAGTGTGGTTTTCGGGGGTGGGCGCTGACGCGCCATCTGCCCAATGACGAGAGCGCGAACACGAAAAGAAAAGGGGTGATTTCGCGTTTGACTCACCTCCTCTTGGAGCTTCGCCTTGGACGCCATGTTGACAGACAGCTTGACTGGGCGCTGTCAATTCAAACAATCCACGACACCGACAGCGGAGTGCTGAAGAATTTTGCCCAAGTCGCGGTCGCGGTGAACGAGCGACGAGATACTGCGCGCGGAAATTTGAACCGCGAGCACTGCATCCAAGTCGAGAGTCCGAGTCGTGCTCGTGATGCTCTCTGACTCAAACTAGTCACTGACGGGTCGGGCCCGGCGCGCCGCTGTTTTGCATCCACGTCAAAGACAGAGACAGCGAGACTGACCCCACCGCCACGATATAAATCTCACGACAATCCACGTGTGCTCTCGTCCTCGCCACAACGAATCCCGTGCACACCTGTTGCGCACGCGTTTTCTGCCAACTGCAATTATCTCCTTTCACATCATCCTCTTATTTTCATAAGCTTCCTTTAACGTGCTTCTTTTTTTCTTCACTACTACTTATTATTCTCTTAATAATTGTTATCCCTCAAACATCATACAATCAATCAAATTTCGTTCTGCTCTCATTTGTGCTCATTCAACTATATCGCTATTTTATACTGGCGCAAAATTTAAATTTTTATTTCTTTCGGATAACAAGTCAGAAAACGCATATTATAATAATAATTGTGCTCATCTTCCACTCATATATTTATTAACACAAAATTTTTATTTTCAATTAAATCAAAACAAAGTCAACAACAAATAATAAACTCAAATCATTTTGTTTTTCCACTATTATTATTGTTATTTATGTTATTTTATTTATTTTCAACTTATAGATTCGTGCATAATAATATATGACCAAACGCAAATATTATTTTTCAAACATAAAATATCTTGTCTGGTATATTCATATCGCTAAAAATACTATAACACTAAAATAACTCAAACCACAATTTTATTCATACTGTCAGAAGATGACAAAATAAAAGGAAACAAGTGATATATTTGATATATAAATTAATGAATTGTTGGTTCGATGTAAATAAATACTAAAAACGAATGCGTTTATCGTGTCAAGTAATATTATAATAAAGAATACGTTGATAATATTTTGACCAATCATCGCGTAATTTGGGCTTCTTCGGGTGGCTTAAACCTGTTAATACGGGTTTGCTTTGTACGGATAAGCAGATAAAACATTCGAATTTATTCTCCGGATGAGACATTTTACCGGCTTGATGCGGTTATACTATACATTTTATATTAAAAAAAAAAAAAAAAAAATACAAACAAAAATTAACAACTTTCGGACGAAGCTGAAATTTGTTCAGATATTGTATTTTAGTGAATTGAATCAATTTTTCTATCAGGATAAAATAGTTATTGATAAGATAATAAAGGGAACAATATGTTATGATTATTTTTTACCAACTGTAAAATGCGGCATTTCTTTTTGAACGATGTTAATCAAAGACACCCCTAGTCAGCACCTGCGCAACATATGCCAGACTACACAATTAACTACTTTCTCTCAAACAAAAGTTGAACAAATTGAAGCCATACTGGTCTCCAGAGGCGCAACATTTTGAAATAAATAAATAAAAAAAAAGTTTCTTCTTTCTAAAAATAGTACATTTCCAAGTTATTACAAAATTGTTCACTTTTATTAATGTTAATAAATTTGGTACATTTTCATGTCGCTTGATGACACGGTTCACATTTAACTTGCATTGTTAACTTACGATATCAAACGATTTTTTGTCTCGACAGCATACGCAAGAAAGAGCATTCTGATTTCAAACTTTTAATTACGTTTGTTGAAAGATAAGTTTGATAATATATTCGGAACAAGTGACGAGCTTATTGGCCTTCTGATCAGAAGTGTTTTCGGAAATAGTTGTAAGTATACTTAATGCTGTCTCGGATTGCTGAACTCTCTCGATCAATCTGTTTTTGTCTTCGGATGAGGCGAATAGCAAAGATCCAATTGCAACTAACACTCTAAATGTACTTTCCTGATCATTGAAGTGTGATAACACGCTGAGCATGACGTCCAAAAGTTTGATACGATAGTTTTTGTCATTATTTTTGTTCAGCGCAACGGCCAAATTTAAGAGATACGTCGAGATAGCAATCTGCAAGATAAACATTTATATATTACATTTTGTTAACGTCAGTCTGTTAATTTATTAATCAAAATAAAATAAGTACTTGATTATGTTTATTTCCTAAGAATTTCAGCTGTACTATAGAATTCAAAACTTCATCTCTTAATAGAGTGTTGCAGTGTTCTCCCGCAGGACAAACAAACATATTGGCAAGTAATCGGAAAGTTAGCATCTGATTTGCTGGCAGTGCATCAGGTTTGATGTGGCTTATTAACAATCTCATCAACTCTTCATTGCACAAAAGTTCATTGAATCCATTCTTGAGTGCAAGTAATCGGGCAATATCCAAAACAGGAAAAACACTCTCATGTGGCCATTCTAATAACTTTCTTATTGTTAGCACAATTTCGCTGCCCTGTATTTGACTGCTTCCAGATATCACATTTCGAATCGTCTCTATTTCTTTTTCTGATACTTTGTTGCAAGAGCGGTCAGCTTGTTATTGAATTCTTGCAGTTTGTCTGAAATAAATAAACAAATTACATTTTCTTTAATCGTTAAATTTGTATGGACTTTATCTTTTTACACGATTATTCACAAGTTTCACCTAGAAAGTTTACTTCAAGTAAATTACGTTAATTCTGATTAACTTGAAAATATATTTATTCAATTAAAATTGAAACCTCAAGAACGCAAAGAAAAAAAAATCAAGAGATGGTTTTTTAATATTTCTTTTTACAAATTCACTCAAATTTAAATTGTATGTACATATAGCTTATGTTACTTCGGGTGCTTTAATGAATCACCCTATAATTTTACTCTTTTTTTTTAGCATAATATAAGTGAGAATTACCAATTATAGCAGATGTATTGGCTTGCTCCAACTTCAAATAACTTGTTTGAGGAATATACGAGACGCCTGACACTGTATCAATAGTCATTTGATTACTAACTTCCGTAGAAGAAGAATTAAAACCAGGAACGTATCTACTGCCTCCAGTGAACGGATCTGTATTTGAATCAACAGTCCTTGCATTTGAACCAGGCATGTATCTACTGCCCCCTGTGAACGGATCTGCAAACGCACTATTTACTTGGGTCACCGGAGCTGCATTTGAATTTTTTATCACAAAATTGGCAACCTAAAAGAAAAAAATGACAAGATCATTCAATTTTAAATCTTAGTAAATAATCAATGAAAAATATTCCTTTAAGGGTAGGACACTTTATTTATTTAATGAATAGACTTAATTTGTATTATTACAATTTGAAAATATGATGCGACCGAATATTGTAGAGCTTGGTTAGCAATTTCAACAATTCATTTGTGACAGATTTTTATTGCTTTCAGCAGTGCAAATAGTTCATTTAAGTATGTCAATAACATGTTTTACCTGTTCTAAAAATTGTTGACTGAGATTATTGTCGTGAATGAATTTCTGTGCCACAACCCAGGGGTCTTGTCCCATGTTAAAGGGTAATTTTAAGGGCGGTGCTCCATCTTCAATGTCGACTGAAAATACGTAATCGTACTCCACACCATTGTACATTTGTTTTCCAGCAGTAGGTTTTGAATTCGCCTGGCCCAAAACGTCACCGATCTTTTCCCATTCTTGTTTATTCGCTGACCAACTGTACGCTATCGCCTGGTTACCATCTCGAATCATCATCAATTGTCCGTCCTTTTTACCAGGTTCTCTCAAAGCTGATGAATCTGGAATACTACCAATCACAATTTTATTATATACAATTGTTATATGAAAATTATTCACTTATAATTGAATTGACGAAGAAATGGTTGCATTAAAAAATATATTTTTCAAAATCCAAAATTTGCTTTGAACAAATTTGGCACCATTAATAATGAATGAAATATCGCTTATGATATTATTGACTGTTGACAATTTCGATACCTATTGATGTCAATGCTGTCCATCTGTGATTGGGCAGTGATCGCCGCGTCATAAGCCTTGAGCTCTTCCGGAGCAGCATACCTCTTAGGATCAAGAGTGAATATTCGTATAATTCCATCACTCGTTGCAGCGATTATGTCTGTGTTTTTGAGCAACCTAGCACACCAAACTGACTGGACCGGCAGTGTAATCGATTCTACCAACTCGCCATTCTGCCAGACTTTAACCGAATAGTCCTCTCCAGACGTCACTCCCATCATGGTACCAGGATCAAAACAGATACTATAAATATAATTCGTGTGGCCCGTGTAAGTGGCCAGACACTCTCCGGAATTGATGTTCCACCGTTTCACAAGTGAATCGTTTGCACAGCTCAAAAATTCGTCGTCATTCACTTGAGCCAGTCCTCTCACACAGTCCGTGTGACCGGTGAGTTTTTTCGATAACACACCGCTGCTCTGCCAGATGATGATCTCTTTGTCTGCAGATGCGGTTATTATTTGGCCCTTTGGCATAGCGATTACACACCAGACGGCTGCAGTGTGACTGCACAGAGTAAGCACTGGTTCTGTCAGATTCGCGAGGTTCCACAGGCGCGCCGTGTTATCCCATGAGCTTGACAAGAAGCTCAAGGGCGTCGGACCGGCGTTTAGACAACAAACGTTGCCCTTGTGAGCATCAATTTTTTGTTTTGGATTAATGTCGTCAGGTTCGTAGATGCAGATCGCATGGTCGTTGCCTCCCGTTAGAATCAGCCCTTTAGGATACTCGGATGAAGGGTCTATTACGTGAACGCAGTTTACAAATTTCGAGTGTCCTTTGAGGCTTGATTTTTGCACGTAACCAACTCCATTACTGTAAATAAAAATTTTAAAAATTAATTTATCATTGTTTCTGTTTTTTCCAACTACAATTTGGGGACAGTTCAAATATAAAGATATGCTTATATGTACGTTGAATAGGTGATTAAAAGAATAAATCAATATATCCTTTTTAGAATCCATCCCTATCAATACCAAAATTTAAGAATAATTATCATTGTTTTTAATCATATAGAAATATTAAGTGTATTTATTATATGATGGTAAAATATGTAAATACATATGAAATTGATTGAACCAATTTCATTAGAATAAATAAAAAATACATTGTAATGATTTTATTAAAACGTTAAATGTGTTTAAGAGAATGAAATTTAAACAAAAAATATTAAATTCAACGTTATGTGATTTTTTCAAAAACTGTTTACATTCTACCTAAAAAAAGTTTCATTATTACATTATTAAACTGGAAACTGGGGTTTTACATCTGAGATATACTATCTGTGAAATGATGACTGATTATCGGATGAAAATACTTAAGATGTTCGGAGCACAGACTTCAACTTTTCAAACAATTTAATAATGAGAGCTCCACAAACTGGTTATTCATCCATAAATCTGTTTTCAAAATGCGTGTAAAAGTCACCAACATATTATATATGCTGACAATGCTACTTTGATTAGAAGAGAGACCAGATTCTCAGCGACATAGAAAACTTGTGCAGGGACATACTCATTCAGCCAAACTGGAATTGCCATATAAACATAAAAAATAAAATAAACATTGATATTAGGTATTCAAAATTGTAACGAGTTTCTTTTATTGTTACTAGCTTTCAGTATTTCAATTTCAATACTATACTCAAAATTTCTCTATATATATTTTTAATTATTGTTAACTATTAATTTATTATAATACTCTATTTATATTTTTGTACAAATTTAAATTGAAATTAGTAAATGCACAAATATCAAAGACAAAATCTTCAATTTAGATAGTGTTATTGTTTGCTTTAATGGCTATGTGAGAGAGTTGCAATTCCCATGTACTCCAGGACTGTGATAGTGTGTAATGTATACTTTGCCATAAGAATGAATGTTTGATTTGGTTTGTAAAAAATACCTATTAGGGGTCCAGATAATGGCACTTTTATCCCTGGAGGCTGAAACGATTGTCCCATCTTTGAACGCTGCAACTGACCGAACATCCTCAGAATGTCCCAATAAATAACAACTTAATTTATAAGATTTTTCCTCCATTTCAGTATATACTATAAAATCGTCAACCGGTTTAGTCGTTTGGCAGTCACAACAACGTTTTTTTGAGGTTATTTTCAGTGAGTTTCAAAATTTATCTTTCTTTCTCACTCTAGCTAGCTCTGTATCTCTGTTTCTCTCCCCCTTACTCTCCCGTCCCTCTTTTGACTTCTCTGATCTGATACTATACTACAAAATGGAATCCAATTTTGCTAAAGTGTTCCAAAAGAAAAAAAACAGATTTTTGTTTATTTGTTTTTATTTTTGTATATTATCTTTTGAAAAGAAAAAAAAGAGATATTAAATACACTTTCAAGGTCATCAGGAAATTTTGAAAACAAAATCCTATTCTCTTCAAGCGAATATAATTTCATCTGTCTTGCGAATTGATGTTTTGTAAACTGATAAACAAATTATGATAGAAAAAAATAGTTTGTTCTCTTTTTTTTTGTTCTGCAGTAGATAAGGATAGAAGGTTTGAGAACGACGAATAAAATTTTGTGATTTTATGCCATCTATAGGGTGTCACACTCAAAGGTCACAGAGTAAAGAGTGTGTTAATATGGTGTATAGTCGTGTCGCGAGCAGCGGAGTGCGATTGACATATTAATCAAGTGACCGTTTTTCGAAATGTCGTCTTATTTTATGACAAATGGTCGATAAGTCGTTTTGTATCGTCGTTTGCCCTGTTGGACGAGCTCGAGCGTGGACTCATGTTGCTGTCAGCATTGTTAACCGCGACAATTCGTTCGTAATTAAGCAAATCAACAATATGTCATTAGTACGAGTGGTTATCAACACTTTGTGATATGTTAACGATAAGATATTCGTAGACCATCCAATTTTGTTACTTTCCGCTACAACTAGCGACCATTCTCACAAGGTAATTCATCTCCCCTGTTACAATTTGTCAATCCCTTATCAAGACTTTTTTCTCTTCACCAAAAGTGAATTTGTCGATTTCTTCTTAAAAGTCCCACGGTCAAAGACTGTTCCAAAAAGCCTCATTGTTTACAAGTTCCCAGTGTTAATTGTTTTATACCCATTGTTCAGATTTTGACATCATATTTTTCGGATATGGTAACAATGTTTGAACATTATTTTTAAGTTTGCTGCAAACTGACTCATATATGACTCACATATCACAAACTAACAAAACCAGTTTTTTTTTCTAAACTTAAAAATATTTATCAATTACTTGAGTTGTAAAAAATAATATCAACTAATTGGTGTGTTTATATATTTAGGACTAAAGTGGCTGATAGTGACAGTTTTCTCTAACCATTATAATGGGCACACCATTTTTCAATGGTATCGGTGTGACTTTTATTTAACATCAGCTTTCATGAATATTTCGAATCAACACGTAATTGTTCAAACTTGTTTAATTTATTTCAACTTATTTAGTCTCGACAAGGTAGATTCAAATCTTTATATCAATAATAATTTTACCCTTTTTTTATTTTAAAAATAATTTTTATAAAATGATTTATTCGAAAAAAATCATAGGTATACTAAAATATTTCTTTATTCATCACTCTTAGATGTAAACATTTTTCGTATTAAAACATTTTAAATGACAAATGAACTGTCTAATTTTGATAATGAAAGAGTGACATTTTAAATTTAGCAAATAATCAGTCTTGGACTAGCTATTATCGATAATGCTATCTTTTAAGTTAATTATAGAACAATCATTCGGCTCTGAAAATGATGAAAAAATGATTTAAATTAATTTATTTAGTTTTTTTTTTTTTTTTTTTTTTTTAATTACCTAGATCTTTATTATATGAAAATGATCTTTACAGGTGTCGCATATAAAATTGATGAACGATGCCTTCTCCACCGCCACCGCCACCACCAGTATTTAACACACCTGCATCATCATCGTCTGATCCTAAAGGCGACGGGAGAGGTCTTTTATTGCAGTCAATCAGAGCCGGGAAAACATTAAAAAAAACTGTAACTGTGGACAAAAGTGGTCCAGCCATCTCCGGTACATACAATTGGTGTTATCAAACCAGTTGAATTTCATTAAACATTCTCTTGTGGAAAGAATGATATATTGTCCAATATATATATTCATTCCAGAATATCATAAATAGTATTTTAGGAAATTTCAAAAAACTGTCAAATATTGCTCGTATATGGTTATTTATATTTTCATAAATGTATAAACAATATTTGAACCTTTTCACCAGTAATCCATTGAAATTGAAATTTTTTTGAATATCTCGAAAGTTGGTAATCAAAATATTTTGTTGTTATTTCAGGTAAAATTGTTGGCGAGACTATTTCACCAAGCAGAACCACAAATTCATCATCAGCAAATTCAAATAATGTAAATAGTAATATGAACAATGGTAATCCGATGCTTGGCGGTTTGTTCGCGGGTGGCATGCCAAAACTCAAACCAACAGGCCTCAGAGCAACCATGACTGACAAAGACACTAGTAATAGTAGTAGTAGCAATAGCAACAGTAATAATAGCAGCAACAACGTTGTTAGCACAAATACTATACCGAGTGTGAAACGGGGGCCGCCACCGCTACCTCCCCCGGCTGCACAAAAACCACAAGCATTTTCACAGGCGAGTTTATTTAAAATGAGTTAATGAAAAATATTTTACAGTTCTGTCGACAACTTCAGTTAGAGTCGTCATCAGTCACTCGTAACTTAAGTTACTTACGAGTTAAGTAAGTAAGTAATATTGTCGGCAGAACCGTAATATATCGTTTGCACTACGGGCCTAAAGTTTTAACGGCCTTAACTACAAAATGTACTATTTCATTTCATCTTTCACTTAAATAGTCTATGTTTAAATTGATTGTCTAAAAAATTATTTGTTAACGAGTTGATCAGGAGTTGATTGAAACACCTATTTTTTGCAGTATTGTTAAAAAATGAATAAGAAGAATCTATCCATCTATCTATCTATATATAAAATGTGAAGTTGAAAAATTGACAGGACTATTTTGGTTTCAGGTGTCAAACAAATTGGAATCAAATGTAGAAGTTGGTCGAGGGTTTGGTAAACCAAATGTAGCGCCGAAACCACCAGCGGTTCCACCGCAGGCGACGATGCCCCGCAAGCCGTCGCCACCTCCGAAGAAATTGGTACCGGCGAACAATGTGACGGTATCGAGGGCACAAAGCATGCGACTGGCTCGCTCTTCACCCGCTCTTGCCGCCCCGATGTATTCTCTGCATCAGTCACAAGATCGACTGAATGAAACGACGCCTCCGCCACCGAAGCCGGTGACCCGAGCACTGAAACCCCCGGTGGCCAAACCTCCATCGCCCCCAAAGCTTGGTGCATCAAATACTGCGGCGACGAGTACGCGAGTCGCGCCTCCACCGCCGAGCCGAGTAACTGCGCCGAGCATACCTCCCCCACCGCCACCTTTGCCCTCGAGGGCGGCGCCCCCGCAACCGCGACCGGCTCCAGCTCCTTCCCTACCACCCACGCCACCTACTCGAAATACATCTGTTCGTAACGGACAACTACCACCCCAGGTGCCGTCTCAATTGCCTGCGCAGTCTTACGTCGACCTCGAGATGCATTTCGCTGAATTTTTCCATCCCATCAGTGACTTCCCACCACCTGAACCGTTTAGAAGAGTTACAAAAGTCTACAACAGCAGAAGTGGTAATTTTTTAATTCAATTTCTTAAAGGGACTGGCAGCCAAAATGGCTAATTTTCAACCAATCACGCTGATCTTTTTGTGATTAGTAAAGTTTAAGTTTCTCTTTTATAATCTACATCGAAATCAATTGTTTCTTGTTTATTTATATAAAAAGTTTACCAATTCAGAAACGGGGGAGGTTACCGAGAAAAATATACTTTACAGAATGGAATGAAAATTTGACAAGCTATGAAAGAAAAATAAGAGAATCGAGTGATTATGTTTACCCGTAAATAAATTCATACGGTACTGAAGAACTAAGGTCAATAATAAACAATGTCGCATTGACACTTTTAGAAAATTTTAAATAAAGTTACTTTTTAAAGAACTTAATTTATAATTTTAAACAAACAAACTATATCACTCGATTCTCTCATTTCTCTTTTATACTTTGACAAATTTTCATTGTATTCTGCAAAGTATATTTTCCTCGGTAACCTCCCCCGTTCCAGAAGTGGTAAACTCGACTTCAATATCACCTTAAGGTGATAACAAACCGGGAGTTACCGACATTACAGTTTTCTTGATCAAAAATGAGTGATGCGATTGTAAATTTATTTCATGAGAAGAGCACCATTTCCTCAGTTATTTTACACATTCTAAACAAAAAGAAACGAATTTTTATAATTAAACATTGACGAATAATGATTTATCGTTTTTGAAGTGGAGGTTATTCGTAGAAACCATTATTTGTTTATGTATATCTTTCAACGAAAAATTATATTTTATTATGCTACGAATTCTCCCATTATTTCAGAATCGCTCTCTTCTCAGTTTTTTGAAAAATAACAATTATTTTGATTTTGATAAACAAAGTCCCTAACTCCAACTCTCTAAAATGATTTCAAAAATTACGGATGAATTTTTAATATGTGAAAAAATATCGTAAACAAAATCTGTCTGTAATTTTAATAAAAGACCTATTAGATTCTGAACAATTAAAAAAAAAAAAAAAAAAATAGAAATCCGATCAAAATTGGGCGCCCAGGAGCATTTTGAATTCAGAAATTTTGTAAAAATTAGTTTTCGAAAAAAAAACGAATTCTAAGTCTTATTTCTCTCGGAAAAGCATATCATCTATCTGGATGAATTGTTAATTTGATCAACTTTTAATGTAACAAAAAAAAAAATACACTGTATGAAAGAGGATACTTTAAGGATGTTAGAGTTTAGTCAACTAGAGTCAGCCCAGAAACTAAAAAATGACAATTTATGAGAGTCGAATTTTTTCTTTTCAAGTGTAATTTTCAAATAATCAGTAACTATGATTTTTTGTTTATGAACAATAAACTTGACACATGTGAATTTTATTCATCGAGAAAACGATAATATCTAAAGTAACAATTTGACTATACCTTTCATGAATCGTCTGAAGTGAAGAGAAGTGGCAACCCTTATCTGCGCGGCCGATTTGTATACATTTGTTTATTTTTTACTAACTTGACAGTATGGGTGATATGAAATCAAGTGAAATTATAAATCCAAAGTTCTTGTTCAGAGAAAGTAAAGAGAGGTTCATAACGAAAATAAAAATTAAACAGAAAATAAGAAATCAGATAAAATAAGAAGCTGAATCAATAGCACCTAACTTGAGTGTGTTTCATGGTACTCGAATCGTCTAACTTGACTCACTTGCAAAATGTTTGTTTTGCAAGGATTGTTGTGCCGTTTTATCGTTGAAGGATAACATGGACTAAAAGTTACGTAATTATTGAAAATTGCAACATTAGACAACTAGCTTATATCTTAAACAATATTTTACAACAAAAAATGTTTCATTTCTGGGCCACTCAATATTTTGCTATAACATCCTTTTTTGCAGTTTGATTATTTTTTGAGTTGCCAGTCCCCTTAATTCGTTATAATATTTTGCTAATTACAATAATGTTTGGATGAAGATAATTTTTTTCTTGTTTTTTCGTAGCAAAACATCAGGCACCACCACCACCTCCTGTGCGTACAACGTCAGATACAGGAGCTATGCACTGAACGAAAATAAAAGAGACGAAGCAATGCTACAAATTCCTTTTTCCGAAGTTGCTCGTGCTAATGAAAGGATGCCTAAATTTTTTGTTATATTTACCAATTAAGTTAAATTGATTAAATAGATAATCATTCATTTTTTTATGAACAATATTTGTTTTTTTTTTTTTTATAAACTGATAGTAGTGGAGTTATTACTAACGTTACTTTTAGAGTAAAGTGTTTCTTTGAATTACNGAAAAAATTGTTACACTAGTTTCAAGCTGAGGATTTTAGTGAAAACTGAAAAAAAAATATATCAAGAGAGAAGATGAGAGTGAAAGCAAATGGAATAGTTACTTCGTACTGAAAATATAAAGAGCTCAAATCAGTTGTAATATCAAACTAGGCTGATTCAAAGCCATTTCGAAAATTTATGCAATCATAACTTTCTTTAGTTTGAAAATATTCGACTACGAATGTATCTATAATAAACCACGTTAAAATCATAATTTTTTTTCTCGGTTACATTATCCCGGGATTTTTAACAGGACTTTACAAAAATTGTCTTAACTTGCATTGTGATTACTAAAAGCACATTTTAAGTTTGGGTGGCAACTTTTATCGCGTGTTTGATATCAGTGTGAATGGTTGTATTTGTGAAACAGTTGAACGAACAATTTGTTACACTCCTAAAATGTTGAGTTGTGACAAAAAAAAAAAAAAGTATTAATCCATATTCCGATTAATTCGTAGACTGAATTTTTTATGAATCCACAAGTTGTGAGTTGTCAAGACATCGTGATTCATATAAAAAATCAGTAGCCTGGATCAACTTGTATTTAATTTGCAGTCCTATTAGAATCTACATAATTGACACTGTTTGAAATGTTATCTGTACATATTATTATACTAATATGTAGTTACAGCGCTACAAATAAAATGTTATGTATCTATAGATATTATATATAAATTGTTCATAGCGAATAAGTTTTACACAATTAATTTGTATACAAAGGTAAAACGCGTGGGACTTCTGTGGATTCTATTATGGATTTTTTATTATAAATCAAAAAATTAAATGAATCTATACATGAACATTATAGTGAAAAAGAGGTTTCACATACCTTTTATCGATTTAGATTATAGATTTCTGTTTTGAATAATTTTCAAAAATGCAAAAAAACTTATTAATAATAAACGAAACAACAACAAAAAAATATATATATATAAATACCGTTGTGACCTTATTTGTCAATCGACCTATACATTTGATTTCAAATATTTTTCTTCCCTGTTAAAGAGATTAGATTTCCAATTATTACATTTCATAATATGGTGTTAATCACTTTGTTATAAATTATCGTTTCTTTTTGGGTAAGGAAAGCGTACGGGTCGTTTGCGCAACCTTTAATGAAATAGTATATTCCGCACTGGTGAGAAATGTAGAAAGTACTGTTTTCCGCGTTTCGTACTATTGCTATTGCTATTGTCCAAGTAGACTGCAAATCTATTCATAAATAAACGAGTAATTTCATTTTATCTATAACATACGTAACAGTACGAAATCTTATATAATCATGATTATAATAATTAATAAAATATACAAGGTTGGATTTATAAAAAATATTTCCGGTATTCAAATCTTGTTGCTTATCTTTTATCTCTTATCTCATATATTTCGTCACATTTTCCATCTCGTCATAACAATTTTCGTAATAACGCAAAATATGAAATTGTTTTTTGCATTACCTGAAAAATAAGATTTATTAAATGGTTTATTTTGAATCAACATTTTGTTCATGTTTTTATCAAAATAACAGCAATAAATTTTTGATAGAAAATTTTTTAATGTTGAAATGCAATTTATTATTATCATTTTTTTTTTTTCATTAAGTTTGTTACTTTCAGGTAGAGATCTATATTATAATTTTATTATTATGACAAATTTGTATTTTTTTACTTTCTTGCATGACTTGTGGTTGTGAGTCATGGCTCGTCCACGTTTTATATCCACTCCGGCATTTGCTTTAAATGCCTAGAAAACCACGAAAATCTAGGCAGAGTGGTCGACCGCGGGTCGATTCAACTCTCGGAACAATAGCAAAAACTAAGTGCAAGCGTATGTCTGACGCAGTTCGCCCGGTGTGCGTTGAAAATTCGTACACACAATTGATTCGATTTCGCAGCCTTGCTAATTTTTCTGCAAGCAGACCTGATCACGACCTACAAGTGCAGAAAATTTCAAGTCGATTCAACTCTCGGAACATTACCAAAAAAAAAAGTGCAAACGTATCTGAGACGCAGTTCGCCCGGTGCGCCCGGGCTTACTTTGGGGGTTGGCGAACGTAGCGCGCAGGGGGCGAAGCCCCCTATAGTTTCAATACATTTTTTACAATACGGTCATATATAAAAGCATATTTTTATGCAAATTTTATAGATGATATTCATGTTATTTTCAATGGATTGCAATAAATAGCAAAAGTGAAAACGAACATCCGTAGTTCGTATGTAGGTAGTCGTAGTAAGCAGTCAGCCGTAATTCGGCTGTCAGTACTGTGCCAATACTGGGTCGTATGTTTGAGTCTGGCAACAGTTGCCGTACTGCGCAGCAGTGCGGAAAACGTTTTCCGTACTGTTGCGGAGTACCGAAAACGCTTTCTGCACGGTGTACTGCAAATGGCTAGTTTCTGCACTAAAATCAATGTGGAAACTAGTCGGTTTCACGGCGCGTGTTATGAAAACGAAATTTTTTGACGATCGATACATATATTGCGTTTCCGAAAATGTGCTTTCTACATATTTTTAAATGCCCGAAACTTTTGATAGACGCAAAATTTTAGTTGTTGATAGTAAAAAAAGTTCGTCTCGTCATTCGAATCTCCATGTTTTCTGTGATCGTTGAGTTCTGGATCCCCCTGTATATATATATACAGGCTGTCCCATTTTTAATTAACACCTTGATTATCTCGGAAACTTGGTTTAAAAAAACAAAGTTCGTATCAAATCCACAATTGCAGGCCATGTAAGTGAAATTCTATAATGTTATTTGATTTCCTTTTGAAAAACACGTATATTTGTATACAAATACATTTTTTGACGTGAGATGATTAGTTTTTGAGATATGCAAAATGGTAAATTAAAATGGAACACCCTTTATATATGTGTGATTACATGTATGGAAAATATAAGTAACAATAAATTGAGCACATGTATACATTTCTTTTTGTCTGAGAATGTTTTGTTTACCGATGTGAAGACGCTCAATGACACATAAATGAATCCAGCTGCCGAGATAAAGCATGGTTTCTGACTTCGCATGATCATGAATTTCGTGGCATATCTCACACCGTTTCTAACCGGAAGCAAAAACCAGATTGTGAAAAAGATTGTATCTGAAAGTCGCAGACATTCCAACACTAATTGATTGCACGACTGAGTTATAGAATACAGTTGAATGAAACTTCCAAGAAAATGGAAAACGAAAATTATGCGCTTTATTAAAGTGTACTCTATCTGAAAATAAAACAATAATAAGCTATAAATATTAATTAAAACATTCATATCACAAATCCAAGACAAACTTTTAAAATCTTCTGAATTCAGGTGAAGATTAAATGAGTTAAAAATGTTGTTAATCGTATGAAAAAATTGTTGAATTTTTATTTACCAAAAATAGTTGAACCATAACAACGCATATCATCACACTTGATATGATTATTTGAGCGAACAATATGAAACTAAAAATGTCCTCTACTTGTTTGACAAATTTGATTATCATTCTATGTTTATCGATGGAAGATTTTAGGTCCAGGTCCTTCATCGATAATTTTGTTGACTCCAAATATTTTTTATTCAACTCATTCATATCTCTTCCAAGAATTTTCAGCTGGGCTCTTGCAATTTTAGTGAATATTAAAAGCGCATTATCAAACACGCAAAAACAGACGCCGATACAAACAGTAGCAAAATACTGAAAAGTACAAATTTAAAATAAAAATTTATACTTAACCAAAATTTACAATTAAAAATTCTATTTTTTTTTGTTGTTCATACTTGACAGATCATGCACGCTGTAAAATGATTAAGAAGAAAATTTCTGTCAATCATCAAATCAAATCCATCGAATATAAAAATCCATTCAGATTTCTCTTTTTCATAGTTTTCTAAAAAGTTAGACACAGAGTTTACAATTAGCAAAAATAAAATGTAGATCATTATGTTGAAAGATTGAGCATGTAAATTTAGATTCGCTAATAAAAGTTTATTGAAAGTTATTTTCATTCAAGTCAATGACTGTTTGAATTTGAAGTTATCAATGAAATTGAATTAATCGATACTAAAACGCCGCAAAAGGGCAAAAAAGTCAGACTGATAAAACGTGAAATAAATGAAATAGTTTTATACCAATCAACGCAGCAAACAAAAAACAGTGCGCAGTCCCTATACAACTTATAGTGAATACAATAATGATAAAACTACTTTCCTTGTCGATCTGCTCTAAAATTTGCACATTGTTTGGATTGTTCTCGTTGCGCCAGCAGTTATCGCAGATTTGTATCAGATCCAGTACTTTTTTTTTCTTCATTGAAAAAACAATCAGTCTGATCATTATTAATAGCACAGGTAATGCCAAGCAACCTGAATATGCCAAAGTCTAAAATCCAAATTTGAAAATAAAAAAAAAACCCAAATATTTTATTAAAAATAAAATTAAAATTAATAATCGAATTGAATTTAAAAATAAGAAACCAATACTTTTGGATTTCCTAGCGAGATGGCGAAATTCAAACAGGCCATATAAACACTAACTGTAGCGTTAAACAAAACAAAGCCTCGATTGAAATTCAACAAATAGCGATACGAATTTGAATGCGGTATCCAAAATCCCACGATGGACATCAAAATTTGTATCAATTTGTTTGACAAGTACTTTTTACGTGCCGTCATGTTTGATTGCACTCAAAAAATGTACTTCAAGTGCAATGGCAAAGGGCATCCATTTTTTCCCCTCTTCTGACAGAACTCAAACACGTTATTAAAATAATTACTATTGTTAGCATGCATATTTCATTGCACATTTATACAAAGTACAAAAAGAACGATATAGAGATAATTTGTTCAAATTTTGTGACGAAAGCTGACTGAATGTTTCATTTCTCATTCTGTTATTCCTTTTTCTCTTTCGTTTTATTCGTTTCTGTTCTTTCAATTCCCCGGCCATTATTTGTATAGTCCTCCTTTGCAAGCTTTGCAAAATATAATTTCTTCCACGTTTTATTTTTCTTTCACCTTTTTTTCCCTCAAATGCTATGTGATAAAAAAAATAGATTTCTATAATATACGACGCGGTGTAACATCAAATAGATTACTCAATGATTTCTCAACAGGGGAAATATTATTTGTCTCATGTTTTTTCTTCCCCTTTGATTTGTGTAGGAATACAAAAATTATACTTATGAAACGGGCATACAAAGTGAAGAGAGGTTAATAAATTATGCAAGGAGCTAGGTATGGTCTTTTGAAATAGATTAGTTGGGTGCTTGTGATCATGAAAGATAGATGAAAAAAGTATAGCCGGGGCGAAGAAATCAAGTTTATTTTATAAAATATTATACCCTAGCGAAAAGAGGTACCTACGATTCTACACCGTATTTCGCGTAATTTTTAATTATTGCAAATCATCAATTCAATATGGAGTGCAAAATCCGACCGGCACCTCCCCGTGGTGCACTCCGGTATAACAGCCAACGCCGGCGGTGACCAAATAAAAACATATACGTGTTGCTTTACATTTAGGACATCATGTATGCTTCATATCAATACATTTATGTATTATATAAACATACATATATGCCTATTTGTTGGCCATGATATTTGCATGCATCAAGTATGTATGAACCTAAAAACTCATACATCTTGGTACATCAGATTCTTGGGCCTCTATGCCGCATATCATGTTTTTGTTTGGTTTGTATGTAGCGGTGGCGGTCAATCGGCTGCTGTGGGGCGTTTGCGCAAAGGTGTGCAGTCAATCGACTTTGTCGATTGTCGGTGAGACGGGTCTCTGCGTGCAAACGCGCAACCCTTGACCGTCCCCGTTGCAAGTATAGTAGTTCGAGAGACTATACTCGCAGAAAACGTGGTTTTTTTTTGAGTGCAAATCCGACCGGCACCTCCACGCGGTGCATTTCGGGTAATGCCAACGCCGGCGGTACCCAGTAAATTGATATATTAGCCCGTCATATATCAATTTACTCAACATTTTTAAATCAGAACTCTGAAAAGTTTACGATTTTTCTAATAAAACATTATCATATATCTCAAAGCAATGTTAATATTGTCTAAATACTCGAGAATCATAATCATGTTATTCGTATCATGAAGAAAAATGATCAAAAATGAAAAAATTTTTGTATTATTCCTTCCTCTATGATTCGGGTTACATGTTGTGTTTTTCTAGTTTATAGTTCAGTATTATCATTGGTTTCAGAGTTGATCTTCAGATTCCGCAATGACTAAACGTTTCAGAGTTGCTCACGGGTCGTATTTTCCGTAAAATTATGAATCGCGACATTCGTTTGACTGCTTTTCGCGTTGAAAACACTTTTTTTTTAATAAATCACAGATTTTTTGATTAAAAATTACTAATGTGAATCTAAAATCATTTAACGAAAAGAAGTAATCAATCAGCTTGAATCGAATCGTCTTAGGTTCGGTTTCTAAAAAAAGATATTTAAGAAGAAATCTCTTGCAGCGAGAAAAGTTCTTTTCCTCCTTTGTCGCAATTGCCTTACATCTCATCTCTATCCCATATTTTTATCTATTATCGTATTATTATCATTCTATATGATCGTGAATATCATCTATTGACGTCTACGTTGGAGTTCTTATTAAAAGTATAAGTGAGTTCATATTTGTAAGTTATCGAGTAAATGGCGTCATCGTATTTTTTTTTTTTTTTTTTTTTTTTTTGATGTGTAGCTTTAATCGCGTGTATACACGATGCACCTGTGCTTATTCTCTCAATAACGAAGTACCGTTACCGAACGGTACTTTTTTTGGGTTTGTTGCAAGTTTTCGAAATAATAATTCATTCAAAACTTAACATTTCTTTATCATTTTGATTTAGGAACAGGAAAAGGGTGAAATAATTGTAAGATCTAAACGCACGATTGAAAATTGTTATATTTCTTAAACTTTCTATTCTTATAATTAATCATGTCCAATTGCATAGTTGATGTCGAATCGGATATAATTATCAGTAATACAAAAAGAAACAAGCACTTCTACTGAGTACGGTTTGAATTTAATGAATGATGATTAGGAACTGTATGTTTCATGGTAAACGAAAAAAACAATTTTGCAGACGTCGTTTTCTATTGGTTCGCATGAGTTTCGCATTTAATAGTAAAACTTGTTTTGTAATTTTTATTTTTGTACTCCACAATCATCAAGACTCATAAAATTTTGTCATACAATCAAATTATAGATATACTTCTTTTATACTTTAATGCATATTATACTCTTATCAATATATATATATATATATATTAAATTTCTAATGTCTCATAATATTTTTTTTTTTTTTGTATCGCGATTCAAATGTTAAAGCATAATATTGCTATACAAATAATTTTTCTGGCGAAGAGTGTGGCCTATCAACTATTATGCAATAATATATATTTAGCGCTTTATTTGTTTCTCGAAGAAGCAGCAATGAATAAAATCAAAACCCTACGACTTCAAAAGGTAACACGTTGTTCAACAACTACTTTAACTGCACCTTTTTTCATCAACCGTCGTCTTTTATACTTCGATTAAGTATCCTAATATTTTGCTCTCCGTTTTGGTGTGTGCGAATTCGCACGAAACAAAACATTCAAACAGAAAACAAAAATGCACCATTTTATATAGCACTTAACCCTCAAAGAGCCTGAAGAAAATACTTATCGTTACACCAAGAAAGAATTTCAGCTTTTTTTAGGGGCATAAATTACATCTTAATCCGATAACTATATGATGATAAAAATTTGTCAAACTAATGAACTAACATTAAAATTACAAATGAGCAAATTTTGGTTTTACTCCAATTCAACTTGTCTTATTTTATTTATTCTGTTCATCCTCGAGGGGTTAAAATTTGTTTATCAAAGGCAATTTAAACTTAACAATCTTCTTAACAAATCAAAGATTTTTTTTTTACTTCCACCACTTTTTGGTTTTTGCAGAAAGTTTTGTAACTGGTTGAGAATGAAAATAGGGACTTGGTTTTTCTTTTTTATTGCGAGGTTATTCTGTTTTTTTGGAGAACAGGAAGCCGATTGAAAAATTATTTTTTCGATTCTTTTTTTCGTTGGTAATTGCATGAGACAACCTATTTTCATTCAAATGAAATGTGCACTTTACTTTCATCAAAGTACTGAGTACTTTTTAATGTAACTTACGCAATGAAGAACACACGTTTGACATTTATATTCGAAAAGAGAAGAAAATTGATTCGAAGTGACAAACTTGATATTACTTGTTGTTTCACTGGATAGAATTATGCTTGTTATTTTTTTTTTTTTTTTTTCAGATGGTAAGAATCGTTTATTCTTTTTGCAAAATCGAGTTTTAAAAATGAAATTGAACAATTTCGAAAAGATTAAAGGGTTATTGTCTGATTTGATGGCAAAACAAAAATCCAAGCATAATCTTGTTAAGATGTTCATGATTATTTGTGAGTCTTGATCGTCTTAGGGACCCTACGACGACCAGCAATTTGTGGCAATGCGAGACAGTGATGGACCGGACTCGTTGAGCAGTTTTTATCACGATTCATAATACATTGTTTTCTTTTTTATGGTTTCAAACTTGCCAAGATATTTGTCTTTTTTGGTTTTCAAATTGTCGTTTTTTGGTCGAGCCCTGATGCAACACTGTTGAAGATAATACATATTAATGCAATCACATTGCGCTAAATATTTTCAAAGGTGACGCAAAATATTTTGATCGTGAAAAACATTCACATCGCGTACTATCAAGAATCTTAAGTAAAATTAGAAGACGGTTCAACTTAGTAACACAATGTTCAATGTTAAACATTTCTGTTATAACTACACGCATCGTCAAATATAAAGATTGACATAAAATTTTATACCTTCAATTAATGTTTTCAAGCCCAACGTAAAGTTGTTGATATGCCTTAAGTTTGATTACGTTGCATCTTAGTTGAAATTCTAAAAGAAACTCGCTAATTAATTGTTATTTCATCATCTTTCAAGCTTCGTCGTCATTTTGTAAACTTCGTCATCATTGTAAACTCACAAATGGCTTTTACAGTTGCGTGAATCATAATTTGAGAGATGTAAGAACGCGGTATTTACATGCACCAAATGAATCATCACCGAGGAGACAATATTTTACACGATGATTATCATGAGTAGGCGGTTTGTAAAAAATTTGCATCTCAGTTGGCACGTGAGGCGAAAAAATAGTTGCCTCGTTGAATCATGACTAATCGTGGACTAATCGTATAGGCGTTGTTGCTCTGAAAGAATGTTATAGACAATGAGAGGTATATCTTGTTCGAGTAAAATAGTTCTTTTTTGCATTTTTTGTTCCTTTCTTCTTCTTTCAACCACAAAAATACTATATTTCAAATTCAAGATGCACAATTTTTTATACAGTCGAGTTTGCACTTTTTTGTTTTACTATTGATACAGATATAGCTTTTCTTTTATTTCTCGAAAAGGATTGCAACAACATCATTGATAATCGTCACAGTCATATAATTTGAAGGCTCAACGTTCTCTTTAAAATTTATCAATTCTATATGCTAAAGTCATAACATTCTCATTTATTAATTTAATTTCTCTCGGAAAAATACTCCAACTGATGAAGAAAAAAAAAGTCATATCGGAAAATGCCCTGCATTTATCATTCCTGAAGATTGCTCTGTTCTATTAAATTATATGTACATTTGTAAAAAATACATGTTTCTTTTTTGTGTTTTGTTAAAATATTATCATCTTCTTTCTTTCTTTTTCATATAAAACAAATTTTATGGCCCAAGTTTTCCACGCCGAAGGTACATATCGCTTAACAATGCTTTTTGTTTCATTCCCTTTTGGTTTAATCGTTGCTGAGTAATTGTTCTCTGACACACAATTATAATCGTTCAGATACAAATCATTTTGTCTTTGAGACTTAATATATTAATGGATGAATACAGTTCCATCATACAATCGTACGAGTAACAATAAATTCTGTGGTCAACGCATGAAAAATAAATACAGCAATACTGTAAAACGTAACGCATGATGTAATCTTTTCTATGACTTGTACATCTTTTTTCGAAAGTAAACAAAAAACTAAAATGTTCAACTGGAACGGTCTTCCAACTAAAAAGAAAATCATTTTCTTGTGCAAAAAGAATGAAATGGTTTTTATGATAAAACATAGTCATTGGCATGAAGATAAAAATTCGCAGACGTGTGACGCCTGGAGACAAAAGTCAACGTAAAAGTTTTGTAACATTTCATTTGTTTATGTACAAACAAACAAGTCTTTGTGAAATTTTTGCGGCCGGCGTTGAAACCAACCCTTAGAATTACATTTAGAAAATATTACACTTATGACGATATCAGCTTCATAATTGAAGTTTATGCTGTTACAAATATTTTGTACGTATGGATTATATTTGTAGTACGTGGAAGAACAATTATAATTATAGTTACTCCAGTCAGTATTGTTAAATTCAATTATAGATATGATTACCACTTTAAGACTAACAAGTTATTTTAATATCGAATGTGTGTTTCATATTCGAACTTCTAAAGATTGTTTTGTCAGATGCTTCGCTCATGTGACCTGCTTAATTGACTCGTGTAAGTCACGAAATAAACAAGTTTTAAAATCGATTATCATTTCGTCCTGCATCAAAGTGTACAGCAATTGTAATAAAATTACATTTCGACGATGACAACTTATACTTGGTATATCAATTTTTTGGATTCATCACTGTACCCTTTATTGATTTAAATCAAATCAACTTGAATTCCACTTTTGTTTAAGAATTCGTTTCGAGCTTATATAGTATCACGCGCAAGATATTTCGGATCTGCATAAAACTGTCGATCGAAATGTCAATAAGAAAATAAAAACGTCCACACCGCTAGCCGAAATTAAAAATCATTCATCCGCTGCAATTTTTCATTCTATTGCTTAGAATTATGATCAAAAAATCCGCGAGTCAATAGAGATTTAAACTGTGTATCTGAGTTACACCTTTTACTTTCGTTACACGAAAATTATTATACAATGAAATTGTTTTTTTTTTTCTTTCTTCTTCTTCTTCTTCTTAAAGCTTCAGTCTCTTTATTCCGTTGGCTTATCTCGTTATCGGAAATTATTTTACGATTTACTTGATGACAAGTAATTAAGACGCAATTAATTAATCGTAAATTTAAATTGTTCTCAAGTGAAAAACGTCAGTATTAGGCTACAATATAATTTCTTTCAAAATATTAATGCATCACTTAATCGTAAGTCCAACTTGCGCGATCGCAGTAGGTTTAAGTTTTATAAATTAAGAAGCAATCATCGAATGCTTTTGTAAGTCACAGTGTTTGAGTTGTATAACCAGATATACACGTTAGACGATCAATCAACAAGCGTATACAATCAAAATCACGAAAAAATGACAAATTTTCAAAAATTAAAGGACAAGCCTAAGATGCAGATTCCGAGATACCTGGCCTCTTTTCACACTTAGCGTGAAATCTCGTGAATAAATTTGTTTAAAACAAGTGTCCTGTCGTTTTCATGCTGTGGCACGAAATCAAAGTATACAAAATGTATCATACATTAGAGCTGTTTTACGCCAAAAACCATGACTACTTATTTCTTCTTCAATATAAATAAAAGTGACAAAAAAAAAAAAACAAAAAACAAAAAAAAGTAAAATTAACTTAGG
>JAAMPD010001260.1:27139-37633 GCA_025266255.1 Trissolcus basalis | reverse complement strand
TTTCGTTCCTCTTTCCTTATTGGCTGATTTCTTGAGAGCCAAAGTTTAAATTTTCAATTGTATATAATTGTATTGTAAGTTTTCTATTTTTTCGATTTTCGAAACTTTTTAGTTTTGAAAACAAACTTATATTATTCTATTATTTTGTTATAAAATGAGCTCCATTTTTGTTATAATAAAATAATGTTTGAATTAAATTATACGCATAAGATAGTAGTATGCGAGTATTTTCTAATAATTATTAATTCTATCTTTTTGAGAAAAACAACTTTTTTTTTTTTCTGTAATAAAAATTGTATTGTATTTTACCAATTTTCAAATCATAATAATTGAGATATTCAAAATTCAAAATCCAACAGACGCGCGTAGCGCGTTAATCAACTAGTATTTATAAAAAGTGAACAGATAAATAAAAATCATTTGTTGTCTACTATGAGAATTGTAACAAATTTGCATCATTTAATATTAATATTTGCTGATTAGTATATATTTCATTAATATTTCATGAAACAAGTGACAGAGTTTATTTATTTTTTTTTTCAATTCTAGGAAAAATAAATATGTTTACCATTGGAAATCGGGTTAGGCAGAAAAATTTTTAATTACGACAATGGTTTATTGTTTCATATTATTACGTTGACTATGAAACTTTTTCTTTTTGTTTGATCGTTCTCAAGAGGCCGGGACAAAGCAAAATGCGTAGCCGTTGAAAGAAAGTAAAGTTTTTCTCTGATGAGAGAAGAAGGATATAATGAAATTTAATACAAGCCCGCGACATTGATTCAAAAAAACGATTAAAGCGCTAATTAGAAAAGTTCAATCCTAAAAAAGTATTTAATTAACTTGGAGGTAGCAAAATTTTTTAACTTTTCTTTTTGTTAAATCTCCGATGTGAATCCTCTTATAATAGGGAAAAGACCACAAATGAATAGCACATCAGAGGATGACATAAAAATGATTGAATGGTAAAATAGAAAAACATAGGCGCGATAATCATAATAAACACGATATCCGAAACAGTAAATCGTTAAATTTGTAGATGGATATATTCAGTGTAATTTATATTTCTCGTTCATCATTGCGGGTGTTTTAAACAGGAGCTCGAATTATATTGGACCCCATTTGGTTACAAAATAATTTCTCTGTTTACGTCGACGAAAATTGTATCCTCTCGTTGAATTGAACGTAATACATTACGAGGCGAACGGTTTCCACGTGATTCATGCACTGATTATTTTATCTTATTATCTTGCCGAGATTCACGCTCCGTACATAGGAGTTATATACCCCTGTTTTCAATTAAAACCCATTAGGCTGGAAAGAAGTTGACACTGGTGGCGTTAAAAATAGCCGACTATCCGTACTTTCGTGTAATTGCTTTATAATTTTTACTTTCGTAGCAAACAAAATTAAACGCAAACAAGTAGATTTAATTTTACATAATATATCCCTTTCGCAGCGCCCTGATTATACGCGAGCCCAGTGTCAGCTGAGCATTTTTGTTTAATGCGCATGAAATTGCTTTTTGTCTTAACAGCGAGCATATCATTCACTTTCATTGATTCGAGCGTGCAGATACACGAACGGAATGCACAGAATAATTATAAAAGTGCAAATCAATTAAGCCGCGTTTTAATTCAATTATTTTGCACGCCGCGAAAAAACGTTGCTTCATTCACAAGTGTGGCTCGAGTTTTGAGTGGAATTGCTGCGTCAGATTCAAGTTCAAGTTTACGATGATTGCATCCACATGCACATTTGAAAAGTCATTTTTAGAAATTGGATGACAGCTTTTGTTATGCACGATAGGAAACAACCGATTCGTTTGTTTTGTTTTGACTGTGTCAAAATTTTGAGAGTTGGTTCGATCAAACTGGAAAAAAATTAATATTCATCATTTAATGTATTATAAGTGAATTAAGAATATATACTACTACACACATCAAAAGTGTACAGTGAGTTAAATAAAAATTTGAAAGCAGACTAGAGATTGGGTAAAAAATTAAACATAAAAATATGCATAGAAGCATGTTTACATTGGCTACTCTAACCTATATGTTTACATAAAAAAATGAACTAATAGAAATTGTCGATCAAAAGTAAACAATGAAAAATTCTATAAAAAATCGCATAATATTTTTAATCTATTAGAGTCTCTGTATTCAAATTTTCATATGATTCTGTACAGTTTTGATGCAAATTTAAAATGTAAACATTTTCATTTATTGTTTTATTCAAGGTCAACTTTTGACAGAACCTTTTATGATGTGAAATATCTTGTATGTACGTATATATTATTATATACAAGTGTATATGTAATTTATGACGGATTGTATAAATTAGCTGTAAAGTAATTTCAAAATATGTTGTGTGTTCGAACAACATGAAACATCATGAAGTGATGCATATATGCGTGATTTTTAATTGCCAATTTTATATTTCGCAATTAATGGCCGGCAAGCTTTTGATTTAATACGCGTAATCGGTCGGATTTCTTCAATAGTCTTTAATTGATTTTTTGCCGACATCAGAAGTAATTCTACCGGCAGTGTGCTTGTTTATTGGAGTTCAAAATTTCAATTCACTTTGTTCGGAATACTGACTCGCAATCGCCAACTTCACGAACACGTCCGACTTTTAATAAGTGATTCAAGTTGTTTTCAAGTGTATTAGATAAATTGTATTTAACTTTTCTCTACTACATATGAGAAATCATTTCTATCTCTTCAAAACTAAATTCTCATCGGTGTCATGAAATTAAAATCAAACAACAATTTTACTATCAAATAATTAAACTAAACAGATTTTGAATTAACATCGAAGTAACTAGCATTTCTAATAGAATAATCGAAAATTGTCATCTTATTTTACAGCACTTGTAATAGCAAGGGAAAAAAAAAAGGAAATCAAATGGGAGAGTAAAAACTATGGCAGATGACTTTTTGGCGAGCTTAGAAAATTGATCCACGTAGCACCCTAGAACGTGGTATTCCGAGTGGATCGAGTGGGTCCCCAGCAAGCTGTCAAGGCTGATGAGCTAATGTGGTGTTGGACGATGCTGTGCACGTTGGGTACTCGGTGTTACCCATCGAAACGTCTTACGGGCTCTCTCCACCCACGCCGTAAATTCGAGAAAAAGGCATTGGTCTTTTCTGAACAAAATAATTTATTTTGTCTAATGGACCGTGCGGTCATATGTCGGTTAATCCCGAGAGGAGTGCGCGCAATTATCGGATTACCTGGTCAATTTAAAAGCGGAGCATCTTTAAAAGGCAAAGGTCCGGGCGATGCGGCATGGAGAAAAAAAAAGAATTGAAGAAGAAGAAGAAAAAAAAAGAAGATGGAAAGAGGAGGAAATAAGAATGAGAGACATACCTGGGGCCGGCTGCGTATCCTGCGGGAAGTATGCCGAGGCCGAAAGCGGCTGTGAGGAGCGTGGAGGCCGCGCGATTGTCCGCGGGAGCAGCTAAATCGCGCGAACCGGCGAGGAAGAGCAGTTGCACTAGGAACGGTATCATCGTGGCTTGACTTCCCAGTCAAGACTGCCGAGGACGAGTCGACGTCTACGCCTGGATAACGGGACCAAGTTTGAGGTCACGGCACACTTTTCCGCTCGACATGGAACGGACGCGTCCACTCACACTCACACTCACACACTCGTGCTCGTGCTCATCTCGATGATGTTCGCTGCATTTCAACCTTTGGGTTCAACACCCGGGCTTCGTGACGTAACCGCGCTCGGAAATTCCGTTTGGGTAATTAGGAGGGAAATTGTGACGCAACGAAATGTGGTCGTGGAGAAAGAAGAGAGAAAAGAGAAGCCCCGACGACCAGGGTGGCAAGCCCCATTTGTTAGCGCGCTCGAAAGTGAGATTAAATTTTGAGACGGAACGGATTAAGAGAGGATTGGTAACAGATGTCGGCCAGGATTTATGTCCTGTCTGTGTCCTTTTCTCGCACGCACTGCGCGCGATTTCGAGAACGCGCCGATTTCCTCGACTTTCATACGTTTCGCCATCGTTGAAAAAGTTGACAGCACTTTTGAAAATGTTTATATTGGCACCACAAAAACAAATCGTCCTTTGCATCTAATTGTTCAAAGCTTTTCGTCGCTCATTTCTCGAAAATAGTGGCCACGGAGATTTACGAGAATCGGCAAGGATCAATTTATTCGAAGCGATACTGATCTCGACGGCCGTGCAGATTTATAGATTTGATTATACACGCGGCGACCCTGCGTATTTGACGTTTGTTTTTACCGGACAATCGAATATACGGGGGATTAAAAAAGAGAGGCAAAAACACAAACACAAGCAAAAGGAAGTATTTGAAATAAAAAACAAAACAAAACTACTCCGCAAAGTATCATTAATTATGCATGACCACGAATGTGCCGGTTGTGTTCTCGCATTTAAATATGCAATAAAGTCATACTCCGTATTACTTTCCCCTTCCATTGTCCGTTTATGAAAATGATGACCCGAAAAAAAGTGTACGCGGTCTGATAAGACTTGCAAATTGAATTGTTGCTGTCGATTTCGATGTCGAGTTATTCGAAATTAATCGCGAGAGCGCTTTTTTCGTTCGCCGAAAGAAAAACAAATCTCAGAGTCCATTAGCAGGTGAGCTGAGCTGAATGTTTAAAAATTGCACACTAAAAATTGTGCATGCTACGTACAGAGTGTATTCTAGTTCGGGTGATTACAAAACTCCGCCGACATTAGCTGGGGAATGTTTTTGCGACGTATCTCTCACGGAACGGCTGCTGTAAAATTAATGCAACGCTTATTTTTACCAAACACACATGAAACATCCATTTTCTATTATCGTATATATATATATAGGTATACCGGAGGATAGGACAGAGAAAGTATACAAAAGTGCTTCTGATGTGCAGTCTACATTTGTTCTTTTTTCGTTTAATTACAATAGCTGAGAACGAAAATCAATAGCGTGGTAACGATAAATAAATATATTTCATTGGTGAACATCAACAAATCGTGATGGTCGATAACGCGTAAAAAAGTGTCTCTGTTTTGCTTACCTTTGTTCGCTTTATCCCACGAGAGGAAATCGGACTGCACTTGTTATGATAATTCCACGTCCGAGTGCGTGACTTTTTCAACGCCCATGCACTCTCGTGACATTTCTCTCTCCCAAAGACAAAATATTTGGCTACGATATCGTTCCAAGAGCTAAAGATAACACCTCTGCACGTCCTGCTGATTACCTTCGAACACACGAGAATTGTCAAAGTGTAACGCCAACAGTCGAAAGAAGTAGATTTTCAATGAATAATCAACGACATCAGTGGGTTTTGTTCAATTAAAATAAAACTATATAAATTGATGATAACTATTAGCGCGTTCTAAAATTGAAAAATTACCCTTGTATTTTTTAGAATAAATATATATTTAGTTCGATGTGTGTGTGTGTGTGTGTGTGTGTGTGTGTCGAAGAGGGTGTTTTATGAGTGTTCTAAAAATAATTCCAAGTATCATCTTCGCACCGAATGAAATATATATCAGTGGTTCCAGTCGCGCATCTCGTGTTGGGATCAAATACGCAGAAATAGGTATCATTTCAATAAAATAAGTGCGTGACAGGAATTGCATGATTCCGCGAACGACGTCGATTATATTTGTTGTCGAAATTTCTGATGATAGTCTCGATAAAGCGTATGTTAATCGGCGCTGGTGACGCGAGATCGTGGCTGGAATAATTCGAAAACGAAAAGGGACTCTCGGCTCAAAATTATAAACGGTTGAAAAATCAAAACAAGATTGTGCAAGCCTGATGATTAATAGTTTGGCAGTTCGGTTGCATCTGTTCTCATTAGCTGCCGATACCGGTTCCCTTTTTGTCACCTCACATATAGTGAATGAATGGTCGCGATCGGGTAAAAAATCGTTCGCTGGACAATGCCAACAAATGCTGATAGATGAAGATTCGAAATAAGTAGCTTAGTAAAGATGAATAATGTATGCGAGTGGCCGGCGTGGCATGTGCACTCTTGAAATTTGTCCAGGCTACGAATCCAATGTATGAATATATTGTGTGTCGAGTCTAATCCTATATGTTAGATGGCCGAGTACACGGACACTGTCTCGGATGTAGGCTTATAGCTGGTGTGCCGAATTTCACGGCGCTGGGAAACGAGATTAATGCGCGCTGCGAATCGACCCAACTCCGATTCATGCGTGCGGCCGAGGAAATAGTGAAAAGGTGGTTCGTTGTGGGAAACAACCAACCCGAGTTAATTGATTCTCCTCAGATACATGCGATCGTCCAAGTCCCAAAAAGTCATGGACAAACGAAAATAAATATACTCTGGCTAAAACCAATTCGTAGTATACACCGGATAATTTTACGTTCGCCCTCAGGGAGAGTTCAAATGCACGTTTCACTATTTCGAATAATTTATATCCCTTTCATATTTTTGTTGTTTTCAAAAACTAAACTCACCTTCATTTTTATCCAATTCAAAAACAATTCCGTCATGTTTCAATTTCAATTTGTAAGCTAATGGGGGTAATAAATAAATAATTACTCTCAACAGTATTATTATTATTATCATCATTATTATTATTACGTACGTATGTACTATGATTTATTTGATCATAATTTTATTATAATATATTTATATAATAAAGTAGTCATTAATACAGCCTAGTATATAGAAACGTATTTACAAAAGAGACGGCTATGTACAAATAAATACAATGATTTGGTGCAATGTAATCGATCACCGCGATGATAAGATGAAAGCAAACATTTACAGAGACGCAAATCGTTATTCAACATTGCTGAAATGATTGAACAATTGCTCGTGATTTGCGGCAGTGATAATAGGAACTTTGTACAGTCTGTTCGTTGCATGTTGAGCACGAGACGTGGTTGGCGAGACGCTATTTACAAATTATTCGAAATGTATGCTCGCACACTCATACAACACACAAGCTTCGTCGTTGAACGTCGACGGGTTCCTAGCGTAGGGAAAGGGACAGTGACATTGAAACGACAGCGCTGATTTAGACGGTTAGTTAACGAATATTTACAGCGCGATAATGTCCGAAATTTGGTGACCTCGGGATCCTCGAATGATCCGCGAGTATCCATCGCTATATAAGGGGCAGTTAACATTCAAATTCATGCTAGAACACTGGCCGTGGTTCCCCGCGATCCGAGCTCCTCCACGATCGCCAACGAAGACACCTGAGGTAGTCAACTTGCGTCCACATTTTTGACACGTCGCCGCCAACAGCACCAGCCCTCATATCATACGGTGTCGTCGAGCTTTGGGTCCCTCCGCCGGCAGAAGCTGATCAGAACGGCGATGATCACAAGGATCGACAGAGACATCACAGCGGCGCACACAGCAAGAATTATTGTGTTGTCGGGCTTCTTGATCCCCACTACCTGAACTGAGTTTGGCCTGGTGTCGATCTCGATCGGGAAGCTGCCAGGACCGTCGTTCGAAGCGATCCTCACTTTGTATTTGACCCCCGGAAGCAGACTGATCTGCGCGCTGTTGCTGTCTGCAACCTGGTTGCCCATTAGGCCACCAGTCTCTGGTTCCCAGGAGACCACGTAGGTCTCCTTCGGGACGTCCTCGACGTCTCTGAGAGTGTCGCCAGTAGAGGGTCTTGAGTTGTCATCGATTGGCAGACCCTCGTTCTCGTCCGTTCTTCGCTTGAAGAAGAATCTCTTGTACACGTCCTCAGGTATTTGTGACTCCTGATCCTGGCGCCATTCGAACAAGACTTTCTCGCCGTAGCGCTCCAAGAAGAACTGTCGCACCCGGTCGTTGAACTTTTTCTGCTCCAAAGCCTGTTGTCGCTTGAGTTGGTCTTCCACGTCCGTCCAAGAAATTGTCGCCTCGAAAAAGGATGGCCCCTGGCGGAGCGAGTCGAGTCTGGGTACCCACTCCTCCCAACTGTAATGCTGCAGGCCACCTTCTACAACGGCGATGATCCAGGTGTCAGGCCGAAGAGTGGGAACACGCTCCCCAGGATAGTACTCCATCACCGACCAGATCTTGTACACTTTTCGCAGGACGATCGCCACGTCGTACTTTCCAAGAAGCACCGGGCCCTTGCGTGGGGCCGGCAACATCGAAGGCAGGTACTGCTCGGCGAACCGACCTTTGTGGAAGTTGCACGCTGTCTGACATGCCGGACACTGAAATTATGAAAATTCTATTAGTATTCATGTGTTGCGCTTTTTCTCAAACATGTTTTTTTCATGAAAAATAGAGAAGCCTACTAAATATTGATGTTCTTGTTTCGTATAAATTTATTCCGTGAATCCAATTTGTAAAGATGAGTTAAAAAAAGGTGAAATGAAGTGGAATCAATTTTTCTTCATATTTATATAAATTTTGTACAAGATTATGAAAGTCGAGTATTTAATTAATGACTGCGTCATTTTTTCCCTGTCCGGACTTGAAAAACGCTTTTGCCTTTGATACACGTTGTTATGAAAAATGGATGATTCTGATCTAATTTTAAATTAGATTTGATCGTCTCCCTCTCGGGAGACAGTCGATTCAAACAGGTTACTTAATAATTTGATGTCAAATTTTTGTGAGCTTCTTTGTTTTCTAACAGTATTTTTTGAAATTTATTAGAGGCATTTCGTCAAAATCCGAGCCACCGTCTGTGGTCCCACTCGAATACATAATTTTCTCTTGTCTGGACAAATGCTTTATAAATAGCTCTACCTGATCTGATCTCACATAAAATGTTCAGGTAGGTTCACAAAGTAGTCTGTTAAGAATCGTATAAGATGAAATAGATTTTTTCGAAAGAAGCAACACGAAATGTAACCGTCTTTGTGTCTACACGTGAGAGAAAAAAATATTTTTTTACCGAAATTGAACGCCGAAAATCTTGACGTGAAAAAGTGAATCTTGAAATAAAAAAATTTTTTTTTCTCATTTGATGGAATTTCATAACTAACGTGACTTGCAATTTGTGATTGCCGACTTTGTTCTTTCATTATATTTTTTTTCAATATCGAAACTATATATTGAAGGAGACTTGAAAATGTTGAACGAGATCAAAAAGCCGAATAAAAGAGCTTGCACAAAGTAAACTGAAACATCAATAGTAAGTGGGCTTCTCCACCTGAGCTCTAATTTCACGTTGATGACAATAAGAATTTGCTTCTGGTTGCATTTCCATGGGGAAACCGCCTTTCATCTGGCCGCGTTAATTAACCGCCCGGCTCCGATGACGAAAAGCCTGAGCGCTTTGAATACGACAATTTTCGGCCTATCGAATGCGTGACCGGCGTAAATACGTATCGTCATCGGGGCCGTTTGTTTTATATATATATATATAAAAATTTTTTTTTTTTCGTTTAGCCGAACAGGTAGCCGCTTCTAAGGATTTTCCCCGTGACGATCGCGTGAAATTTTCTCTCGTTCGGCCGTGACTCGGGCGGTCCTTCTTTTTCGGGGGATCGCGCTGTCTCTGTCACGCCGCATGGGTCCATGTGCGGTGGCGTTGTCCCGCTTATATTCCCACTCCGGCGGCGAGCACAATTCGAACAGCCGAAGGGTAAGCTTTATGCGTCGAGACATGGTAGGATGGATCGCTGCATTCAGGCGGCCTTTTTTTCCCTCGCCCCGTTCCCCGCGGTGTTCTTTTTTCGTCTCCTTCTCAGTCGCCGTCTTCTTCGAAAGTCTCGAAAGCCGGGGTATCCTCGGCTGAATTTCCTCGCGCTTCGTCGACTCGAGATTGGAGGATCTTCTTTTATGAGGTAACGAGAAACGACAGCAAGATTACCCCGTTTCCGAGCGATCGATCCGTTCAAAAAGCCAGCAGAAATACAAGATCGAGGTGTCCCGATCCGGTGTGTATCGACGGATAATGCCCCAACGACTACACATTGTAGCTATAGTCTCTTCCTCTAAACCGATTCTAGACCTGCGTCATAAACCGACCGAATCACATGCCCCGATAATCTGCAATACTCGCCCGATCAACGTATTTTGCAAATCGATCCGAGAAAACCTTGCTGCATACATCTCCCTGTTAATTCACGTTTTATCTTTTTGATTCCTTATCGTCTCAAGATTTGGATATAAAGTATAGCTGTCGTATCGCGCGAAAATTATGCGCTGGCTTTATCGCGCGTATGAGATCACGCTGTGCGCCAACAGAAGCACATTCCTTGCTGCCGATATGATTGTGCAAAGAGAGCCCGGTGTTTGATTTGTGCGCGATCTTGCGGACTGATGCACGTGAGAGAGAACGCCAGTTGCGGATTTAATTGTTCCTTTTTTTTATTCACCTTTCGAATTTGTGGATATTCAATTTCATACCGATAATTTTTGACCGTTAGCTTTTCGGAATTTTGCATGGAAAAATCGAATTTCATCATCGTTTTGTAATATCTTGAAAAACTGGCTAATTTTTCAGTCTTTTTCATTCGATATTTCATTTCCAAATTTGACTTTTTGAGTACTTTTTTTTTTTTTTTTTTTAA
>JAAMPD010001260.1:0-27122 GCA_025266255.1 Trissolcus basalis | reverse complement strand
AATTGTATTTTTGGGATTTTTTTTTTTTTTTTTTTTTTTAATCGACTAGTTATGTCAGGATAGAAATAGTTTTATCCAAACATTATGTAACGTCACATTTTGTTTTCATATTCATTAGGGAGATTTCAAAAATGATTCTAATTATGAACAAAGTTGTGTAACTGTTGGAAAATATCAAATATAGATCTGGAGCTGTTTTTTTGTCATTTACATTCATTATCATGATATGTTCCACATCCACAAGAAAAAATAAATTCGAGCCAACGCTAATCAGTTTTTTATACGAAATCGTACATTTAGCATAAAAAGAAATCACTGAATATGTATCATGCAAAATAGAAAATGTGATGTTTTCAAAAAGTAAAAGTATTGATTTGATCGTTTATTTGTGTAACTGATAATAATTATCTCAATAAATAAAATCATTATCTCATTTATTTTATCATCAACTTGTCAATGTAGCGTCACATTAAAACATCTTTATTTCGCTTTCAAAACTCCACAACAAAAAAAATTATATGGAAACAAAATTCACGGAACTGTCAAAGAACAGAGTCCGCACAAATGAGATGTTTTTTTTAAAAATTAAATACCGTTAAACGTTACGAAAAAAGCTGAAAACTTTAATAAACCAGGCAAACAAAAAAGGGAAGGTAGAAAAATAAAAAAGAAATAAGAATGAAAAAAAAAAAAAAAAAAGATAAAAACAGGCGAGTCTGGCAAATTCTTTTTTCCAGCAACTCATGCAATTATCGTGATGAAAATAAAAGGATCTGAAAGCGGTGGGCACCGCAACACGGACGTTCATCTGAGAGCAATCCGAAATTGACCGCAACTGCGTATAGGGCCCGAGAGTACTCACCCGATGGAGCTGGTCGCCCTCGCACATAGACTTGGTCTTGTCCCACTCGAATTCCACGACCTCGCAGTAGTGCCAACACTGTGAACAGACAAAAAAACGGTACGTGTTTTAGAGACAAGGCACGTAAAATTTGTGCAGCGTGATTAAAAAAGAGGAGAAGCTGAAAGAAAGGAGAATATAAAAAGCATCAAGAGTCGTCCGATTGAAGGGAGTTGGGTTCTCGGGCAATGCCAAGACTCGAATTAGCCTGCAACCTGCTCGCCGAGTTGAATATAACGCAGGCATCGCGTCTCGTTGTTGTTTTCATATTTATTGGGGTACCCCGCGACGGCCCCTGTTTCAGAATTCCCGCGCGCGTTTTTGTTTTTTTTTCGCCTCTCCGTTCGTATAGTCATTGGGCTGCGCTATGGCATGCACACACCGGCTCGGCGGTAGCGTTAATGACGCATCCCAAAACATATATGTATACGCTTTATAATGAAATCTCAGTGTCGAGAGTAATAAGCCCCTTGTGTCGCGCGGTGTACCTCAAAATTGGGGCCCCTAATTTTTGGTAGCCAATTTCGTTCAATTTGATATCATTAGAAAGAGACGCAATCAATTACACACGGCCGGCCGATTTTTCAGCGCCGACACGTCTTTTTGGGTTTCGCCCAAACAACATCGGCGCGCGGACTTTACGACACCCGTGTAACCCGAAACGGCCCGTCGATTTTGCGATTCCGGGCCTGATTTACGGTCCACGATAGTCGTTATCGATGGGCGTCGCCGTTACAGCTGATAAGATCGAATTAACGGCCGCATATAATTAAACCGTCCATCATTTATCGCGCGCACTAACACTAAGAATATATATTTACACGTAGCGTGCGATAAATCGGCAACCACGACGACGACGACGACGACGACGACAACGACAACGACAACGACGACAGTGAACACGCCACGTCCCACGTGTTTTTCTCGCGCGCGCGAATCAAAACAACTTCGCGTCTAATTATCCGTACGATTTGGGCGGACACGTCGCGCGCCCCTCTGCTCTAATGATGGTGGATGTGAATATTTGACAGGGCAAGATGAGGAGGATTAGATTTGCTATGAATCCGCGGGATCGCACGAGCAACACGTACTGGTGGCCGTACTGATGGCGTTGGGCACCACACGGTGCAATAATGGAGACATTTTTCATACGGTTTTATTAAGTGGCAGAAGAGGATAGCTGGGTGCCATTTAGGTCAGCGTCGTTCTGTATGTGTGTGCAATATTAACAATGCAATTTCGTGGAATGCCCCGGACCCCATTATTTGCTTACGCCACTCGTCGTCGTCGTCGTCGTTGTCGGTCTCGGCCCCAAATGAGCAACGCCCTCGCGCGTATCTATTGTGCCGGTTAATCTCGTAGCCCATCTGTCCGGCTATTTTCGTACGAACGAGAGCTCGTCGTACGTGACGTCCCTAAGGACGGGGGGGACCACCGGGCTTTTCCACCCATCTCGTTGCAAGATTTATCGCCGGTGTGCTCTTCTTTCGATTGCCAAAGATCGGTTATCTGCGCGGTGGCGGCGACATCGCGGGCGCTAGTTAGCAACGACGGTACACGCGACATTAATCGCGCGCGCACGCGGGGCACCGATGATGAATTTCCAGGAAATCGATTGTGCCCGGTAGTTTAGGCAGCGCCCGAGCACCATTATATGCTACCGGCTGCATTGTTAGCTCTTTGAATTATGATCGTGATTTCGTACGTTGGCCGAGCGCGATTCTTCTTTTCTTTTGCTTCCTCGTCGCATCAGAGAATAGAGAAATAAATTTTTCGCGTCTTATTTGCATCGGACGCGCGGGCCCTTGATGCTAATTAAATGCTCGCGAGGTTTTTGAATGCAAACTCACTTCACTGCACTGGCTCTCCATCCGGCTGCTGTACCATTCGCTCGAGCCGTCGACGCTGTGCTCGCGGATGCACTGCGACCTGCATTGCGCGATCCGCACGTACGGTCCAAGGTCGAAGCCGGAGGCCAAGATCGCGCACCACCAAATCGATAGCGCCAACAACAACGCCGACTTCTGCATGGCTGCTCGTCTCTCTCACCGCCGCAATGTCATCCGTTGGGCCGCGCGCACAGCACTGATCACTCCACTGGTCCGTCAACTCGCAATTGTTTACGCGCCCGTCCCAACCAGAGAGCGCGCAGCACACAAACAACGTGTAACAGGGACTGCGCCGGCAAGGACACTGAGCCACCGTAACCCTCCAAATTCGTGCCGACTGTGACCTTTCAAGAGTAGGACCAAACTTATATAGACGCGCCGCCCCACCATTCAAAATCCCACTCCCACCCTTATCCACTATGCAGCATCCCTTGTAATTACCCGTGGGCTCTGCCGTGCCGAGGCATATGGTCAGCCGACTTATTTCACACACATACACGTCCTCAGCGCGTGCGTTTCCTTTTCAAAATTCAAACTCTTTTTGTTTATCCTCTTAATTGTTTATTTATCATTTCCCTTTTTTTTCAATAATAAAAACTCATTTCAATTGTTCAACCGAATTTTCCCATGTTTATTCAACCATTATTATTCATTTTTGTTATATTAAACAAACACAGCAGAAATAATAAAACATTGCGTACCGCTTGCGGAACGCCGTCTATTGATCCTGCAACCGGGCTTGTTTGCGATGAAAAATCCTCCGTGAAGAATAGTTGAGAGTGCACTGATGTCGCGCGCGCCGCATTTCAATGCAAACGCAATTTCGGTACGAAATTTTCATCAACATTTTTTATGCCCGCTAAGAGTTTTTTTTTTCTTTTTGTCTTGTTCCCCCTTTTATAGACATTTTCTTTTTTCAGTTGATTCAGTTTGCTAAGTAAAAATCCAAGTCGCCACGAGGGCTTATACGCGGATCAACGCGAAATGTTTCGCCAACAGAAATTGGATTTTAATATTGCATACGGGCTAGGTTAAAGAGTTCGTGCGGTTGCAATTGAGGCAGAAAATTATGTCGCGCGCATCACCGCGAATTCGCGAGAAAAACGCAAATTAATTCGCGGCGTAATTTTCCAATTGAAGGATGACAGGATGATGTAATCGAATTGTGAATTTACATTCTTTGCGAATTACGCGCATTCCCGAGAGGTAGCAATTTTTTAGCATTTTATTAAAATACATTTTATATTGATACACTTTTTTTTATAATTTCAGAGTTTATATTGATTAAGGTCAATGTACTAAACGGGTTGTAAACTATTTATACATTTTATTCCGAAGTCAACGCCGCCGGCTATGAAGAATAATAATCAATAAAAACTTATTTTATTAAAGTTTGAATGATTCATTCGCTGCAGAGTATATATAAGTTTTGAAAATCGTATATCCTTTTTAATAATTGAATCAAAAATATTATTTATTGATGTGAACTAAATTCGAAGTGTATATATAACAGTAAATGAGTGTCATAAATGAAAGTGCGTTTATGATGGCTAGTCGAAAAATTTTCGGAGCTTCTAATCCTTTTGTTTATTTTCGTTTCACGCTTTCAACTGTTTTTTTACATCTCGAAAGAAACACTGATGAATTGCGTGAAAACATTCGACACTATAACTGGATTACCGATTTTCATTGCACCTAATGCAACAGTCGTGAAAGAAGAGCGCGGCAGACCATAATAATTTTATTAAAAGCCTGTTCTATTTATGTTTGTTCTTTTTCTCGAGGTTGCCCGGAAATCTGACATCTTTCGCGCAAATTGGATTATCCAATTTCTTCTATCGAAGGCGGATCTGTAATAAATGAACAATAAAATAGATTTAATTCTCACAATGCGAACGTGCCACATCATACAAAAAGCGAAAATAAATTTTCCCAGCCGACTGAAAAGGTCTGAACAAAATTTTATATCCTTGCGAACCTAATTTTTTCGCTTGAAACATAATATTCGCTGTCACATTAGAAAAATGTCGCACGATGGCAGAAATATCGTCGCGTTTCTGGAATACCAACTTTTTTACCCCGCTCGCATTTATGGCAATCAATACGAACTTTTGCAACAACGCAACGACGTTTTCTCGCAAGTCGCGTTCCTCAAATCGAACGATAATCACGTTGAAGAACGCAAACACACTTTTTCCTATTTACGGGACGATGTCGCGTTTGTGTTTGTTTAAGAAAACAAAAAAAAAAGGGAGGAAAAGAATAAACACCAAAATGCTTCGTCATGGTTAGAGATATATGAAAACGTGGGAAATGCATACACATTGGAGCACTGACCGATATCATGTTCGAGAAATATATTTTTTTCAACAACAAAAGTTCCGAACAAGCAAATCTCAGAAAAAGCGTCTCATTCTACAAGAAGCAAAGGGAAAGAAATTCGTTTTCCAAGTGGAACCGGGTCGAGGATGTGTTTTGATGAGATGGCGAGCGGCAGATAAACAAACACTTGACAAGAAATGATTTACAGTGTCGACTTTTTTAGCCCGAGTAAAAGTGCGAGTTTAATAACAAATCGAACGGGGCGATTCGTTCGGCCAATGGCGGCGCCCTGACTGATTAACCGGCAGTAAAAATTCGTTATTAAGTAGTTAACTGAAAATGAAACCACCCGTATGATGATCGCACAAAAACTTTGATAAGCGATCGGACGGGCACGCTCGTTCTCAAAGCCCCACAGTTGCTGACACCCCGCTCTCCCCGAGAAAATGTGAACATAAATTTCAATTAACCATGCGCGCTCGAAAAATCAGCTTTCCGCCTCGATCGCAACATTATTTATGTCAAAAAACAAGACATTTTTTGTTCAACACATTTTTCTTCCCTTTCTTATGGATTACAGATGTTACTGCGCCACTCGGTTTCGTTCATTTTTTCCAGCTCTCTGATGCATTCTTTTTTGTTTGTTTTGTTTTTTTTTTAATTTTCAGAGCAAAATTGTTTTGTTGTTTTTTGTAGAATGATTTTTATTTTGTATACAAATAATAAAAGTTTTCAGTGAATAACTTAACGAAAAGCTTTTTGAATATCTATATGTAAATGTGTATCTGATATGTTGAATGTCAACAATAAAAATTCATTCTGATGAGTTTGAATTTGGATTTTTTAATTTAAATGAATTCTCATCATAGAGGCAGCGGATATAACCATTGCAACATGTAACTTTATTATACATCTGCATATATTTATGTAATTGTGATGAAAAAATCGATGCCCCTGTGGACTGAATTTGATTATTATTATGGACTATTATTATTGAATGAATAAGTAAAGTTTTATTATTGGAAAATCTGTAAAGTGAAATTGGCCGTTATATGCGCTGTTGTAGAGTGTCTCAATGAGAATAATTTATTGAATTATAATTACAAAATAAACTGCAATAGGGAATCAAATGTGATACAACAAAGCACAATTCAAATTCTCATCAAACATTCGGACACAACATCTGTTACTCACAATCAGAGAGTATTGGATTCAATTGTTAAATAACAATCAAACTGGAATTTCTTTCTGAAAATAACAAAAGGTTTTCTAATCAGTACGGGCTCGCCCGTAGATCTCGGCTGGCATTGGAAGCCAGGTCAGTAATATACGTCTATTTTCCGAAGCCGGACCTATTTATCTGTTTTGGAAACCGCCCCCATAAGCATCAGCCGGGATGAAATGAAGTGCAAACAACATATTTCAGCGAACAGCAGTCGGGATGTTTGCAGCATCCTGCATCGGTCGTAGAAAAATCGTCTCGAGGAAGTAACCCGAGATGGAGAAATCGGCTGGCTGCCACCCCCGAGATGAAAAAACGTCATTGAAAAAGTTTGTAAGCGACGTATAAAAAAGGAAGGATAAAAACAAAGAGGGATAAAAAGATGAGAACGCCCAGGGCCGTATGTATCCGGGGCGTTTCCTTGAGTTTGGCCGAAGAAAACAACGAGTTGAGTAAAAAGCAATCGAAGGGAGGGGAACATATCGAATACGGTGTTGTCTAACAGGTAGCCAAGAGATATCGCGAGCTTGGCACCCGAATAAAGGGTCGCCCGAGGGTGGAGCGACGCCCGAAGGAAGTGATGCGTCGCACAATGGACAGGATGTGTACAAATAAGGGCATTTGTCTCCGTTGATTTGAACCTGAAAGACACATTTGCGACGCTAAACTACGTGAACTGGTCCCATAAACGTCGGCCCATTGAGGGGCCGATCTTGTGACAATGTATTGTTGGCATTTCTCACACCTGGATGCTGCAAAACCTCGGCGGCACCCATGGCTTCCAATCCCATTCTTCATTCTTATTTAGACGGCTAATAACGCTTCGATTCAATGTCCAAAGACGAATCGCGGGGAAAATTGATCAATTCCTCGGGATTCCACTTCAATACCCAGATTAGGATTAATGGACGTCCCAAATTCGGCATTTTACGACTATTTACGGCAATCCGCCTTCACGCTTTCGTACCTCGCGGTGCACGTTGCTTATTTGTTTGGCGTGTGTGTTGCAATTTTGATTTATGTTAATGCCAACATTTTTTTCTCTCGATCCACACTACTTTTACTTCGTCTTCATTTTTCTTCACTGCGCACATTTATATATATATATATATATATACCAAAACCACGAATCGTTGACAAAATGCCCCACGACAAGTCGCGTGGGACAAAACACTGTTTGTCGAGTTAGCGCGCGCAAATGTTTGCCTTATAGCGAACGGTAAACGTGTCGAATAATGCAATATGTTGGTGTCTTCCAACGTCTTGCCGCTTGTTTGTTGTTCTCGATTTGAAATTAGTTTTAGTTTCGCTCTCTTCCGTCCGTGATGTGAATAATGAATTTCAAGAGGCAAGATCCGAGCATCGAACGATATTGCCGCTTTGAGCCAGCGGAGATATTAATTTTATTCCCAACTCGTGACTAATTTTATCAGAAGCAAATCGCCTCAACTTATAAACTCATCATCAAATCAACTTTAAATACTTTTGCGAATCAAACTTCTTCCAATTTCCAAACAATATTCTCTTCTTCAGCCCATCATATAATTTTTCACTTTTCAAAACGTTTGCACCATTCTAACGTAATTGGAACATAAAAAATGAATTTCATAGAAAAATAAGTGAAACAAAAGATGGCGATTGAAATTGAAGTCAGTTGTATATAGAAACAACATTAGTACTATACAGCATACCGTTTGTGTCTCTGCACAAGAGCGTATACGGTAGCGAATATTGAACTCGTAGAGCGATACAATATTGTGCGCTGTAATATTGAATTGTTTTTGAACCGAGACAATCGCAAGTCAACGTTTAATCATGGTTATTATGTATGCTAGTTGAATCTCAGAAATGAGTATCGCATTACCCCATTCGAAATGGCTTAATTAAGCTATAAAAATTACATAACTATCATAGCTAAGTTATTTATCGATCAACACATATCACACAAAATCATCTCGGTTTTGTTACTTAACAATTGTTCATTCATATATGTATATTTTTTTTTCTATTTATGATGATGTACTGTGGCTTCTATTGAAATTTCATTTTCAATTCAAGTGGAATAAAAATCATGGAAATAATTCATTTTGAATGAATTTGTAATCACGGATAAAACTTTTTACGATACTTTTCATGTGAAAAATCTATATTAACTTTGCCATAATTATACGTTCAGCTCCATTCACATGTATTGAAATTCAATGCAAGGAAAAATTACTCTATCTCACAAGAGACATCCATAATATAAAGTGTGAAAAAATAGTTCAAAATAGATGGCAAAATGAATATATTTAAGTAACAAAAATAAGACAATAATTCACATTTCAAAATAAAAATGTCACATTTCTCGCATAAAATGGCCCAAACAATTGAAAAGTGTCGTGTAATCTTGAAGCAAAGCGAGCGTTGGTTCAAAGCTCTAAAATTCAATGAATTCGAGAGATAAAATTATTTTATCTAGTAAATTGAAACAGTTTTCTTAAAACAGTATTCAAGTCTGAAAGATTAAAAAATTTTAAATAGCACAATACACCTTTTTTAAGTGACTGCAAAAATTGAACTCCTGTTATAAGTCTTCCACTCCAAAGCTCTTTTTCCATATTCAAAAACTTTTCCATTCAAGCATGTTAATGAGTATTTAGGTAAATTAAAAAAATGACCTCGAGTACTATACTAAAAGTTTCACAAAACGTTTCTTTCGAATGATTCGCAAGTTTGCGCGAATTCTTGTGAAATCTTGGCAGAGTTGTAAAATGTTGCAGGATGGCTTGAAACTCTTTCACGACAAAGTGAAATTGATTATAAATTTAATTAATTTTCCGTTGATCGAGTTTATTTGCAAAAGTAAAGTGCGATTAATTTAATGAACGATAATGAAACACAAAGCGTTTGATTCGCATTTGAATGTAACTACGCTGCCGAACGAATACTCACGGGCTCGCTGAAAGATGATGCATACATCCAATTAAAGTGTATTGATTTCAATCAATAATTATCATGCCGAAATCTGAGCTTCATTTATATTCTGATTCGATTGCTTTGCAATAGATTTTCGTTCGCAATTGCATTCGCCTTTTTATGGGCTTGATTATAGAACGGAAATAAAAGGGACAAAAATAATAATGATGCGTTGATGAACATATTCAAATGAAGCTCAAAGAATATTATACACTCGGGCTGTTGGGTCAATTTCGAGAGCGAAGGAAAAGAAAAAGTTGGAAATTCAACTAGAACGATGCTAATTAAAATGATATTATCGAATGGTCGTGAATTTGTCAGACGAGCAGGTACAGAAAAGACGCTGGTGAGTAGAAAAAAAAATCTTCTCTGGCATCACTAAAGTCAAACTTTTTTAATTATGTAAATACAACAAAAAATCTCATCTAACTATCTGATTTGTTTATTTTACAATCATTTTCGATTTGCCGCTGTGCACTTGTAACTTTCAGACTCGTACTATTTATTGTCATGTCAAAAGTTGATTAAGTCGTAGAAACAGCACCAAACAAGGCGATCGGACATATTTGTAGAAATAAAGTTTGTTCAAATAACGATGATGAGATGAAAGTCCATAAAATGCTTATGTTGTTTTGATTACAAGACCATCCAATCACGTTCACATTTATTTTTTACGAACCGAGAGAGGAAACAAGTACAAGACAAAATTATGTATAGGAATCATAATGAAGGTCCCAACAAGCTCCGATGAACTTTCGTTTTCACTTTTTCATCGTTGAGACTTTCGATTTTGGGGCTCTGCACCTCGCGTGTGTGGGTTAATTTCAAATCCATTTGACACAGATTCGTTTTCAGATAGCAAATTGTCTGATTACGAGTTGAGCTTATTAAACGAACAGAATCGATCACTCCAACTTTCGCACGTTACATAATAGAAAAAACTAATTATCAAATNTATTGACAATCAGACATTTATCCTTCATATATAACTAGAATTAATCTTACAAAAAACATGAATGAAAAAGCACAACAAGAGCATATTTTTTCTTATGTAATATTTTAATATACTACCTACAAACCATTTGCTCCAATCAGGTGATGAATCCATTGTTTACATAATTGGTTGAAAGACATTTGGTAATGTTTTTATCAACTAAAATAAAACATCGGAAAAATAGAACTAGTTTTAGATCAAATAGTATCACACAATGAAAAAAAAAAAAAAAAAAAAAAAAAAATTCAGCGAATTCCGATGAAAAAAAAATTGGATCCAAACATTTGGTTTTTGTAGAATAATACATTGCACTCATGGTATGACTGACGCCGTATAACGAAATTTGTTAAAACATGTTCCTACAAAAAATGTTCCGGTCAATTTACACTGCTTCTGTTGTTCCGAAAATACAGTTAATCATATATAGTGTGCAAAAAAGTGAGTGTACTGTTTGCGAGAGAAAAAATAGAGGCATTCAAAATAATCTGATAAAAGTAGGAATTAGTTTTTAGATTAAACAAGTTTTGTAAAATGGATTAAAAACAATGATTGTAAAGCAACTTATGTCACTTAAGGAGATAATTTAATTTTGGTACATTTGATTGAGCTGAATTTATATTTATTGTTTGGAGATTTAGTTATCATTCAAGGTGGCCGTTTTCGTGGAAGTAACAGAAACAGATTCGTAAATCTCGTACTGATTGAAATACAAATTGAGACTTACAATGAAAAGTCGTTGAGGGGCACAGGAAGGGAAGAGAGCGGAAGAGAAAAAAAGGAGGAATAAAAAAGTCGGTGCACGTTGGTTTCGTGCCGCGTGTACCGAGGCCCAAGATTGATGCGGGGCAGCGTTCTGAGCACGCCTTTTGCGTGTAGTTACTGACGTCATTGTTTGAAGAGTTAATAGATATTTCATTCTAATATCCACTCGGCCGATGAATATGTAATTAAACCGTATGTGAAACAATTATTTCACGCGGCCGACACGATAGGCTGCCTGAGGGCCTGACCCACCAGCGTTTTTCACAAACGTTTTGCCAAAACGATGACTATTGAATATGTTAAGCCCGAAATCAGCTCGCAATTGATTGCATTCAAATTGACACGAACTAATATATCATAATCAAACGACGTCGGATGACAGTCGAACAAAGCCATTGGAAACTATCATGTGAAAACAAGTGTTCGAACAGCGCACGCCTAGGTGTTTTGTTTTCGGATTAGGACACAAGCTCGATGGGGTCATTTTAATTGGGTTTCAACAGTTCGCCTGATACAGTTGTCAAAAAAATTTTTTTACCGCCGTTTTTTCGGTTCAGCTGAGTTGCCATTGACGACAGACTTTTGATTGATCAATCTCATAATTTCAATGCTTGCGCACCATTAGTCGACAAAAAAATGAACAAGTTCATTATATTACGAATGAAAAATCACAATGGAAATATTCAAGAAAAGACAGCGTCAATGTAAAACCAAAAGTGTTGATCAAATATTCGGGGTCAATAGTGTTTGTCTGAGCCTTATTAATTTGTGTTAATTAACAGGTCTCTGGCGATTGTTTTCGTGCCCATTCTCAGCGTGGAACGTAAACACTATAAAATTTGCCTGAAAGCCAATTACATTAGGATAATAAAAATCGGCTGATTAATTTGGCGAATTTCATAAATCGACTTTCCGGTCGTTTCACAGATAATGCCGCGACATTTGTTTGCGCCGAAAATTTCGCCGCTGCATGAACTTTACATTCAAATGGCGCTGATACGAAATAGCTTTAATTTCCATTGTTCCACAGTGAGGGCTGCGCCGGGTAAAAATAAGATCTCGTCCCTCGCAATTTCGGTGTGTTTTCGTATCGCACATTTCATTTGCATGATCCTTTGTCCTTAATAATATTAATATACACTGTCTGACAATGGGCGACGAGTCCCTTTAACAGCAGTGCATTCTTCTCAGCCAAAGTGCAAGGTGTGGTGTCGTTAAAATTTTTAGCTGATTTTTTTTTCTGCCTCTCTTTTAAATGGAAATAAAACCGTTGCAAACACAAAGATGTTTTCTCTTGTTTTGAATGAATATATTGTATTTTGTGCCGAACGCGCATAACAAACCTCTCTCCTCAAATTATAATGTAACATTTTGTCAATTATAAGTTTTTGTGAACAAAAAATAAGCACTCCTCTGGGTGAGTAATTTTTCAGCTGGCGCGCACTTAGCAGCGAGATTTTCCATTAACCCCGCGCGCGCATCTGATAATTCCGACCTGCCGTTGAGATATCAACTTTTCGCCTCCTTCGTATTTGTAAACACGTCAATCTATTCAAGTGGTATTCGACGATTGAAATATAGACAAAACAACTTTGTTCAATATATTACTCTGATTCATTAATCTATTCTGTTTTTTTTTAAGATATGCGATATTCAAAAAATATATATTACTTTTAGCTGAATATTATTTTCTAATGTAATTTGTGATTAAAATTTTGGTAGACGAGTTGACAAATACGGGAAATATTGTTTTCGAAATAAGTGGAACGATTCTTGTAGTTAATAAACAAAAAATGTTATCGAAAAGTGGGGAAAAGGCGGCGAAATAAACTGGCGCGCGATATCTGATTTAATTTTTTGGCGTACAAAATATCTCGTGTGGATAAAAGTTTCATGAAGTGTATGAAGCAACGTTGGGCTGTTTCATATTGTTCTGGGCAGATGCGAAACGGTCGCAGCTCGACGAGCGGATCGGCTAATCGAGATTAAAAAGCCCGCTGGGTCGTAAAATATTGCCGGCACTTGACGGGCGCGGGAGTCGATTTGAAAATTGCACGCGCCAGCTCGGGTTACGTGTAACAGAATCGTCACGAGTCGGGATCCAGAGTGATCCCTGCGTGACAGCTCTGGGGATCCGCGTGCGTGAGACTCGCCACTTTTCGATGCTACTTTAATCCAACGATAAATATTTATCAAACTGGCAATAAGCCTAACCGGGGAGCATTTCCCCGATTCAATTACTGCGCCATCCCATAATCACTGTTACGGATTAAAGAAGGGTCCTTTGTTGGCTCGCAATCGGCTGCTGTTACGCGACTTTAATATCCTCGAAAATGATTATTTTCTAATAACAGAGACCGCGGATGAAAGGGATTGTTTCTTAGCGGATGGATTGCGCGCACAGTGGCGCAGATTAAAAGTAAACAAAACGCCGCGCTATTCTTCAAACGGTATAAACCAGCATTATTATATAGTCGTAGAGCTTTTTTTCGTCTCCCATCAGAATTTAATTATCCGAACGTGCAATTACCAACCGAAATCATTTTCAAGGGACTCGGCTCATACTATTTCGAATGCTGCGAAACGTCGGCTGTAGTTTGCACGACACTGATGAGCTTTTACAAATCAACTCAAACCGTTCCCAGCTATTCCCACCTCTATTATACTCATCCGCTAAGTTTATTTCAATATGTTCAAAATTGTCTCTCATTTTATCGGATACATTTTTTTTTTTTTTTGTTATCTAAACTTATTTATTTAATGATCAATCATTCTTTGGATTGCTGCATAGAAACTTGATGATCAAAAAGTATTATATAAAAACACTCAACGTGAAAAACACAAACTTTAACTTTGACAAACTTTCAACATAGGATTATAAATAATGTTCCTTGAGCCTCCATAACTAACAGAGTGAGCATGCACAGATCCGAAACACGCGCTGAGAAGTTTACAAGATTTGTCAAACTATTCATGTCGACAACTAAACTGCATAAATATTAATCACACCCTCGGCATCATACCGTTTTGCTTTTGTATTTCGTTATTCTCGTACACAAAACTTTGCTTATCGATTAACACAATTTGCCCAAACTTTTTGTTTCTGATAAAAATTCGCATAATCTTTTTCGCATCATTTCAGCCTGAAGCAAGCGATACAATTTATACAATCGAATTCTGGCTTTCAATTGCATTTCAAAATACGCGCAAAACAAATCGAATTTTTGATTCCTCTGGCGCGGCCGTTATAACTTTCCGAAAGAGAGAGAGAGAGAAGAAAGAGCGAAAGGGAGATAAAAAACTGTCCCTATTCCTTTCCATAACTCCGGTCGAAATCCCAACAAAAAGCCTCGGAAGCCACGACCTAATATATTTCAATTAAACCAGCGAAATTTGCCCAAACTTCTCGATGCGCAAGAAAAAACCTCTCGGTCTCAAATAAGACGTCGAAAACCCGTATGCTTGGATCCCGTTTATCCCACCCAATTTTCGTGCTCGGCGAATCACAATTTCTAATACCACGAGTAAAAAGTGCGCGACTTGTTTCCGATCGACGTGAACTGCGTCTGCAAAGTTTGCGCGGATTATTCGGAAAGTTATATATACGTACGTAAAAGCAGCAAAGATCGATCATATTCGACTGATGCTAAGATGGCGCTGCATGCCAAAAAACGCCTGCCATTTTTTGTGTCTCGTCTTTGGCATTGTTTATTCGCGATGTAATCCTGTGAGCGGGCGAGCTGATTTTCCAGCTCATCTGGCAAACTCTCACAAGGACTATGAGAGAGGCGATTATCTGTGCAGATAACATCACGGACGGGATTATACCGTGTCTTCCCTTTTATGCCCTCGTCTCTTTTCCCGCCAAATGAATTTAATATTCGAAATCGGATACTTAACGCAATATAAATGCTTGTCATTAAAAAGACGAAACATGAATAAAAGTGAAACGATCTTGTTAGGTGGTTTCACGCATACTAATTTTGGATGCGAATTGCGCAACACTTTTATCGCGAGCATCTCATGCGTACCGAGGCTCGTGTCAAAAAATATGAATTAATGTAAACCTCGCGAGCCAAAATTCAGGAAATCTGAGTAAGATTAATCTCATTGTTTAACATGCAGTGAATTCTTTCGATTGCTCGTTTTATCTTTCTCGAATATATTTATCCATGTGAAATCTAAGTTTATTTGTATACGTATACTCGACTTCTTTTTTCTTCCATCCCAAAACTATTTTGTTAGTCCAACTTCAAATTCTTTTAATATATCGTTGACCCTATTGATCCTGTTTTGGTTAAATCTGAAATTGAAATAAACTTTTCTATCCGTACATATAAAACATTTAAATAAACGGGACAAGAAAAACTAAACTTGAAACGGCAATTAAAAATAGGTACATACCGTAATCAATCGATTCGTGATATAAAATCAAGTTGGACGAATTTGAGGTTAATAAATTTGAATTGAATTATGTAAACAATTTGATCGTAATTCAATGGCCTGGGTGTTAGGTTACGAATGAATATTTAAAAGCGGGCGCGCGCATCACAGCGTTTTGTTTCAAGTGCGTTGTTTGAGCCGATAAATCACCACGTCTTGCGACGTGATAAATTTCCCTCCGAGCGGGAAAATGCTATTTTGACGTAATCTGAACGATCGTCGGGCCTATTTAATTTTCATGAGTGTCAAGCAACTGATTCCCGCGTACACCGGTTTTCGATTAGGAACGTTGAGAAAATAAATAAACCAGAGGTCCAAAAAAACATTCGAGAAACGTTGTTGTGTGTTTTCATGTTCAATGTATTAATATAATTTCGAGCTGGTTCGTTATGAATGAAATTTTAAAAATTCAGTAAGAAGATTGCACCCTTCTAAGCCGTTGCTGATTTCACGTTAACATTCAAGAAGATTATAGGCCTCGCCTGTATCCGTGTTTACTCGCGCAGATTCGTTTGCCCAAATTTAGAGACAATCATGCGGTTGTTTGAGTTTAATTTTTTTTTCTTCTTCTTTCCTCCCTCTCTCCCGCTCTCGTACTTTTAGTGTAATTGCAAGTTGATTTTTAATTTGCCTCGCTTGTTTTGGCGTTTTTGAACAAAAACCTGCTTTGTCCAGCAATTACGATAAATTTGGGGTTTCAAGAATCGAATCAACGATGATAATTTTTTTGTTTGTTTGTTTGTTTGTTTTTTTTTTTTTCATCTCATTTCCAAATTTAACAAAATTTTTCTCAACGGCTCTTGTAAAAAATCAGACTTGTATATATAAATCTTTATTATTTGTATTTCTTTCACAGTTCCAAAATAGACTTGAAACAAAGTTTTTTGCTTTTAGTTAAAGCTTTTATGCTATTCGGTCATCATTGTCGTACAAATTCAGCAATGACCTGAATGTAATTTTTTTAGCTCATCACACTTCAGAAAAAGTTAGTTATATCAAATTATAGGTCTAAGTTGTGTTGATAGAAAATTTTCAGAGTGAGTACGTTTGATTAGAGTGTTTTGTAAGAAACATCCTCAAACTATTATACGATAAGAAAAGAAAGGAAAAGGAACAAAGTTTTGAAATTTTAATTCCAGCGTTCTAAAAGACCACGTGATTTCTTTTATATCAAGATTCATAATGGTGAATAGTGTGTCTACAAAAACTCGAGAAATCCAGACGAAAAAGGAAAGAAAGGATCAGTCGTCTGTATGGAAAATAAAGTATAATGGACCACAAACAGTTACATATACATATATTTTCTGTTAGTTTTTTTTTAATTCAATTTTTTTGTCATGATTACAGGAGACTTATTTTGAACAAAAATATACTCGGGTAATAACAAAACTAAAATGTACAGGGGTAAAAATGAAAAGTTTTGAAAAACGACAAGTGCTCAACAAATCTCTAAAATTATCCGAACAATAAATTGTATTATCTCGAAGCTGTCTGGAAAATCCTAAATAATTACGCGCGCGTATTTCAACATTTATTTTAGTCTGCGTATTAAATTTCAGCAAAAGCCGAGACACTCCCCAAAGGGGAATTCCGGCCGGCGTTATTTTCAAATATTTAGAAACACACATTTAATCACACTTGCTGAGAACATTACCTACTTAACAATTCAACCAGCGTTATCAAGAGCATTTGAACTTCCCCTAAATATATTCCGTGCGGCGCCCAGGCTTGGCCACGATCGTCAAAACATCGAGTTCTCGCAGTAGCAGTCTGGCACAATTATTAAAGCCCCTCGCTAAACCCGGAAGCACCCTTTTTTTCGACCCATTGTTATCAAATACCATAACGCGTTCATAAGCCGGGTATATGCACACGAGAAAGAAAGCGGCCGAAAAAAAAAAAACGTGCTTGCAGAAAAAAAAGGAACGGAAAAACGACCACAAACGGTATTCCCGGTTGTGGCATTATCATCGCGTCCCCACGTTGGGCGCCAATTGAAGCACAAACAGTCTCAGATAAGTCGGGGCTAGATAAACAGCGCCAACAAAAACACGAACAACATTTCGGTGAAAATTGAATGGCCTCGGAAGTCGGGGGGATAAAGGCGACACATCGGCTGGCCGGCTAACAAAGCGTGAAATACACATTGAGAGGACGTTTTTCGCGTCAAATGCCTCGCAGACAAATTTTCATTGTGACGATCTGTCGCGCTTGAAAAGTCGATCCATGAAAGGGACAGGTGAACCGACATGACCAAATTTTGGCCTCGTTCCTCTAAGGACGACCCGAGTAATTGGTAATCGCTACTCCGTCATTGTGATGGCACGCGGGAATGCGCATCTCTGTCGCAAGCGTTTTTGCGCGAATTACCGCAGCTTTTTTTCGCGGAAGTCCGGCGAGCTAATGAACATCCAGGCACGCTGGAATTCGGGGCATTATAATTCGGAATCCGACTCGGCCACAGCGAGTGGATGCGTGATTTGTCAGTTCCCGTAATCACTTTGTTTCGCATAAACCTCAAGTGAGAGAACCTTTTTGCTCGCGTGCGCTCTCTATTTAATTGTCCTGTTGACGCACTGTGTAATTAACCAGAAATTAATTAATGACTAAATTCTTAAATAAAAAACACAAAACAAACGAATGCGAAACATTTGACTGTGCGCAGAGAACACGCAAAATATGTCTTTGCAATTTTCAATTATACCATTTTAGCTTATACACTTGAGTCAATTAACTGTTTTTATTGTCTCTTGGATGTGAACGTGATTAAAAACATAAATAGCCTGCATTTGAAATGTAGCAATTAAATTAGATGGTCTCGCATTCAAATTTGAAACATCAATTATTATATAACTAAGTGACAAACAAGTAAGTTTAAATCAGTTGGAGGTACTGTAATCGAGAGGCCGGCTTAAATTCACTTCACATAACACACCCTGTTCTTGGCCCGTTGTAACAATGCTATTGAACTATGTTACAATTACTTTGCACGAATTTTGACTGCGAAGTTCGATCCAAAGTTGTGTTCGGACGCGAAGCATTTAAATTGACCTACATGCCACAGCGAGGCTCTCTCAACCACATAGTCGAAAGCTGCAGAATCCTCTCTAAGACTTATTCGGCCATGCCGCGCGCCGTATAAGACTACAGGATCAAACGGCGACGATCGTTTGAAGTAACCCGGTGCGTATTTTATCCCGCCAGCAGGGCCGCGGGCCTCGTAATTAATTTTGCCCGTGCATTTAATGGGATATATATTTTAATGCCGCGACGCTTTTTTAATTACCTTTTTAGGCGACTTGATAACTGTAATTTTTTTGCAAGTCGAAACAATGTCGCGTCCGCAAAGGGAAACAGGTCCTACCCTTAAATTAGCCGACATGAAAGTTCATTTCGTAAAAAAATAAACAGGCCGTTTTCGTCTTTTCTCCGTGCGAGTCTCCGTAAATCATCAGTTTTACGACACAAAGTGTATTCTCACCTTCATGAGTATCGAAAATTGCCGCAATGCTTAATTCTTGGCCTCGTCATTTTCAAGCAGCGCCCTCTTTTTCTTGGCTGTAAATCAGAGAGCATCCATCGAAAAAAATTGTTTGTCCGATTAGTGACGTCGGGAGTCGTCTTTTTTGTGCGATGATCGGCGGTCTGGGGGCCGATCCTCGGTTTATTAGGGTGAGCACAAAAGTCGGGGACGACCTTTTCAGCGAGCGAATCAAAGAAAACGGATATCATTACTGAAATATTTCCTTGGCATCACGCTTATAGCCGCCCGGATCACTGGTTACTTTTCTGGTGATTTATTGTAATTTCATTGGGTCTGCGCATTCGGTGCGACGTACAGGATGTCGTAACGGAAGTGGGAAAGTAGCCATGAAGGGTGATGAACAATGTTCAATTTCTTCGATTGTTCTGGTCTGTAACGATGGCCACGACTGAATGAATTACTCTTTTGGCTAGAGTTAAAAAAAACGTTTTTCTTTTTCTTTTTTTTTTTTTTATCCAACGGGGTCAACCAAGTCCAAATCTCTGATCCTTTTCATTGATGGTGTTACTGTTATTTATTATATATATAATAGGCTTGTGACGCAACAAGTATGAATAGTCTAAACTATAATTAAATTATGACTTATTGTGAGGCGAGAAAATGTGCATGGAAAATTGAATGGATTTCTAAGTAAATATAACGATGGTGAAACGTGCGATGAAAAACTCGAACAGTAAATGGCTCGCCCTTCGAGATAAATTATTTTACAGTTTCCCGACGTCCCTGAATTTAGTGGAGCATCGAAATGTTGTGTTTGGAGAGGAAACATAAATAACGAGTCATTGAATTAAGGAAGAAAAAAATGGAGAGATGAATTTCCACGTTACAAATATTAATAAATAATAACAGGTCTGGTAGTAAATTATATGAAGGAAATTTTCTCGCGGGAAATTTAGCCGAGACATACACTGATTATAAAACTCGGACGATATTTTTCTAACAACAAATCCCCGTCTAATTTGAGCCGAGACGTGTTATATCGCAGCTTATCATCCATATAACTTTGGCGGAAAAAATGCGGGCTTTTTACCGGTCTAGCTCGCGGGTGGCTTTTCTCAATTTTCCAAGCACGGCGTAATTTAGCCCGCGGCGTTAAATTCATTTTCTCCGCGGAATCCCTTTTCAAGGCCTCGACGCAATTACTTAATTTACTGCGGTTTCTCGGTGCCCTTAGAGTTTTTGCGAGTTTGCATTTTATGGTGGCAGCGCTCGCGCGTTTATGACACGACCGTAACGTGACTTTTTCAGCAGTCATTATTGCCGTTACGGGTGGACGCGAAAATCGGACCGCATCGGTCGGACAAAAAGGGCGCAGCCATTACAATTAATTCCGGACGGCGCATTCGTCGAAAGCGATGTTTGCCGGTGCCACCTGCACGCGAAAGAACGCACGATTTTGCGCCGCTGAAAAAGTCGTACGGCCCGGTACGAAAAATATATACACGCCCGAAGAAAGCCTGATAAAGGCTTATTTACGCCCGATAAATAACACGGCTCGACGCATCGCCGATTACCTATAAAACGAACAGGCTTGTGTAATTTTCAAAGAGTACACTGACACAATCCAACGCACACATTCTGTCCGCTCTTGTGTATGACGTACCAGCGAGAGCTATAAGCATCTGGAAATGAAAGTCGAATTTTTTCCCTCATCCGTATCGGCGCTGATGTGGAGACAGACGAGTGTCTTTTTTCTTTCGCGGTCAAGTTTATAATATTTAAGTTTGCGAGGGATCGTCAAGGCGAATTGTCATCACGAGAAAATATTTTCTTGCACGCGGGCTAGCTCTCATGTTGGGTGAACATAAAATTTGAATAAGACTGCGCGAATTGTTGAGACAGGATTTGCGAGGGTGGATTATGTTATTTTGTTTTATGTCTTTTAGCGCTGTGACGATTTTAATAAATCAAACAAAATTATAGACGTCAGGATTAAAGTCTTAGTCTGAGTTTTTTTGTTTTGTTTTATGTAAAACTCTTCAATATATGCTGAAAGCGCGGATGGAAAATACACTATATACAAGGTGAAGAGCTTGCGCCGCCCCGATTCGTGTAAAAATATTCGCGAGCAAAACGATAAATCAATCATTTTTGTTTCTCTATGTATGAAATAATTAAAAACGATAAATCAGGTAGCAAAATTTTGAAAATCACTTGAAACATTGAACGAGCCGATAAATACAAAATAAAACGTATACAATTTTTGGTGCATGATACCCTTGGAGATTGAACAAGTTGGTAAATTGTGTAATCAAACACATAAATTTTACCATTTACGAGCGCCGTAAGAAATTTTATTTGAGAAAGCAAGGAATGCAGTGCAATATATCCTGTATACATTAGTACTTAACTAGAATCCTTCAACGCCATAAAACCTAATACAATGTATAAATCATATGAAGCCCAGGGGGTCGTAAACAACGACAATGTTTGTTCTTATTCACCCCGTTGAAAATCACAACTCTCGGAATTCTCTGAAAACCAATTAAAGCCGATTTTGTAGCTGACGTAAATGAGCTCGATGGATTACCGATTTGAATTACGTTTTCCATTTCTTTCATATATATATATACACATGCATGTACATCATATACATTGATATACACTCAGCACTGACTGATGCACTCAATCGTGCATATATATACACATTTTTGCTCGAAATCAAAGCTCAGTAAATAAAAGCGTAAGCGGAAAAGGCGTGACGTGCGGCAAATCGAGTTACATAATGTTAAAAACAAGCGACTATGACACACACGATTGTTTAACTCTGAAGAGATTTAACTGCATTATATTCTCGACGTGTAACATAAATTTGGCCGCGCGACCCGAAGCTTTATTGAAACTCTGCATAATACACATCTTACGCGTAATTGATTTTGGTACACAAAGAGTGCTTGAGCGTGACACCAACTCAAAGATCTGACCGAAATCATTTTGCTAAGTGCTGCAGCAGGTTTGTCGCAAAAAAAAGAGTTGTCGGCCGGTTGACAGATGGTTCAACAGAGATGCTTATTTTTATTTTGTCGCGAGCAATGCGCTGGAAAATCGTAACCAGTGAACATGTAACTTTCGTGCATAATTCGACATTTGACATGTGCTTTGTTGTTGCTTGTTGATGGTTTATGATGTCGTTATGCATCCATCATGAAATCGATTTTTTCCTTTAAAAGTTCATTGTATGAGGTCCTTTTTGATTTAGTATTTCAGCCAGTTCCACCTTTGACTCCAAATTTTGATCAACAAATCTGAAAATCAATTCACAAATATATATTAATCAAATTTTCAAATTCCGAAGATTATCTTTTGGTAAATATTTGGCTTTTTGAAAACAATTCTAGTATCGCCTCATCTGATGACTTGGACTCATTTTTGTAAACAAAACTAATCTTTTGATATCGTTTCAAGATAAAGAAATCTCCATATTTTCAACTTTGTAACTAAGGGTCAGTATCATATTAATATTATTCATATATACCCAAGTGTCATATTCATAATTTACGTGCGTCTGACAAATGTGACCAAGATCAGTAGTTATTTATGAATAAATCACGGAGACAAACTGTTGCATGCATTAATATGGGCGGATGGGATTTCCATTGGGATTAGATGCGACATGAAGCCTCCAGAAAAGTGTCATAAAGCACTGCGTGCCGTGGGAACATGGTGTATGTGCTTCTCGCGTAATCGCATTAAACACTTCATTGTCCTGGGATCGAAGGGGAAATTTCGTGGATTTCAAGTTGATTCGATTACCGGCGACGGTTTTTGATGCCGCCGGAAACGTCGAATAAAGGAATGGACAAGTCAGCGCAGTTACGCGCCAATAAAAACTGCCACTATATACCGCACCAATAAAGCCGCCGTATCATCGCAGACGCGCATTCTCGGAAGCGCCGCTTCAACTTCCAAATATAATGAACAGATGAGTTCTTTTACAAACGCATCATCGTTCCGGCGGGCCGATGAAAAAAAAAAAAAACTTTATCTTCCGATAAAGGACCAGTAATGAAGTCACAGAATAGGAATTTTCGTCGCTCAATTTTGAATGTTTTCCATGAGCGACCAAATAATCAGTTTATTGGATTTTGAAATAAGTATATATATTCTGATTTTACGATTCATTAACAACGCATTTTTTCTTCTTGCGATTGATTTCCTTATCATGTCTGCTTTGTGATCACAATTTACAGTTCTTGGAAGTTTTTATTATTTATGCTTCGCTGGTAGAATTTTTCTTTTCAGAAACGGAAACGACGTCGCTCGTTTTATTATTATTTATGCAACAAATATGATTACATATTTTCTTGAAATTATCAAATATTAAAGAATGCTTTTGTATTGTTTTTGTGCTGAACATTTTCTTAGAATGGTTGAAATAATTTAATAAAGATTGTATTGACATTTCTTAGTTGAATTAATCTGTTTTGTGAATGCGTCGATAGGAAAGCAATAAACTTGAATTGAAAGGAGTTGAATCAATTGGGAGGCACTTGCAGTGACAAATTTGTAACGAAAACCTTTTGTTTGTTGGAGCGAAGCACTATCAATGACATATCTATGCAGTGGACTTATCAGGAGACAAGTTTCAATGTCGATCAGGCAGCTCGGTTGGTTTGAAAAAGCAATCCGAAAAAGGCGCATTCGGATATTAATCCTTTAAACCCCTGTTTAGTAACATTCCTGTCGAGATTATTCCACTTCAATAAAAGCAATTCAGCAGTATCTTTTGTGTCATCGAAAATAGTAATGTGCTTTGCGTGTCATCGTTTCAAAGCCGTGATTACAAATATTTTGAGAAAAACAAGATTTGGCCCGATTCTTTTCTCCGCGTATCTACTCTGGATGAAAAACAAGAAGCCGACGCGGCTGAGGAAAAAACAACAGATTTATGTTAATCGGAAGTTATAGTTTCAAACTGGTTTTCAAGTCTTTTTTCTTTTCTTTCCTCACTCTTAGCCATGTGGTCATTAATTATATGTTAATTTTAGATTGAATGGTCCAGTCAAAATTTGGAGATAATAAAGGATGCTATAGAAAGCCTGTGTATTCGATTTTGAAATTGGCTCCTTCTGAATTAAACAAAATATATCTGAAGACACGTTTTATGCGGCCAACTTAGTCAGCTGCAAGACATTCGATTTCAGCCAATGAAGCTGCCGAAATTACGGTCACGCTTCTCCCTGTAGTCACGCAAAGATAGTCAGCTAGGTTCTATTAGATTTAAAAGCAAGCGGACGCTGTTACTTATGCTCTCAGAGTCTCGAAACTCCCATTTTCATGTAATTTACATCGCTCCTCCATCGCACGGATATTTTGTTGATACGAGATTCTGTCATGAATATCAAACTCGATTAAATCATTTAATATCAGATGACTTTGTCTTACATCAAACTCAATCAATGTATTATCAAAATGATCCCTTGTAATCTTTCATACTTTATTTGATCTATAAAAATATAATATACCCTATAATAATGCAAAAAAAAAAGATTATATTTATTTTATACTTAATAAATAACAAAAATTGCATCATTTTTATATTAAAAGAAATACTTTTACTTCAAGGCTATGACAATATTTTTGTCTATTTTGTCTTTTGTTTTTAAATAACTTTCTTTTGTTTGACTTTTTAACTGAGGAATTTTAAGGTACGCATCTTGATTTGACGTTGAGTGTCAAGTTTCAGTGCAGGGTGTTCCATTTAAAATACCAAAGAAACGTTTTTGGAAACACCGATATCAGAGTTATGTCACCAGTATCTTGAAATAAGACACACTGCGGCGTATAAAATATTTCAGCCTGCAGGATCATCATTGAATGCTCATCTGCATTCTGTTAAAGATCAAATTGATTTATGCATTCATGCATCCAAACTGTCTCCTGCCTTTTATATTTTTTTTCGTTCCTTATACATGGAATAGATAAAATTTCTGTCCGTGTGGATAAATTTCACTCTATGAATATTAATCTACATTTGATTTTATTTAAAAAGTGGAAAGAAAAAAAAAGTATGTTGACGTGCGAGTTGTTTTACGTGTGGTGAAAATTTGTTTGGCAGTTGTAAAAATTGTAAAACGTATTTGCAGTTGGAAATAGGACTTTGTGTGGTTCTTTCAGGAGTTTCAGCTGAAATGCACTGAAAAGACGAATGAGGTAATCGCATTTACGCGGAAGGTCTCCGGTTTTAATAGTACCTAAGAATTCCTAGTCCGTCATCCGACACATTAAGCCTGGCTGCCCTAGAGCGTTGAAAAAGTGGCCGTTATCCGGGATCATTATACTTCGGCTTACGAACATTCATAATTCGCAAATAACAAGTTGCGCCCGAGTCCCTTTAGCACGTAGTGTTTAGCATATTTTATAGAGAGAAAACTGAGATAATGGAAGCAAACGAAAACAGCGACGCAAAACATCCAAAAAGGTGTGGATTCCATATAAAGAAGGGCGATATTGGCAAAAGAAAAAAAAAAACAATGATACCTATTAAGTTATATAAAGTTGAAATCGAGTTGCGATCGGCGCAATTAATTAACGGTCTGTAATGTGGATTATTAAATTACCATCGCGCTTGTGTTTGGTTATAAAGCAATTAACGTGGCGGCATATCGATGCGTCTGAGAGGTTGCAAACTGCCGACCCTGCAAAATTAAAAGTCAAATTAAAAATGTGGAATTATTATCGGAGCGGCCAATTTTCGGGCAATTTCAGACTGCTTCATGGAAATAATATGTTGGCCCGCGGCAACCATATGGTCGCGCATAGGAGCTTCAAAACTGCTCTCGCAGTCCAAACTTTTGACCTGCCACAGCGAGAGGTGCTGCTTTCTGTATGAAGTAACGAAGATCGATCGTCCATGAAACGAAGACAACACTCGATGGATTACCTCCTTCTTAGATTCTTCACTTTTCACGGCAAAGATGAATCGGTGCCCTCCAAAATTTAGCACTAGATTAGATTGATATGATAAATTTGCTGCCGTCTTATTTGAAACCCTCTCCAAGACTGACCTCCGAGTACCGACAGGTCAAGGCTCAATTTTCTTGTTCCTCAAACAAATCGACAATATTAGTCATCGATTCAAAAATAAACAATTTCAAATTATATACTATTATACAGATGTTGCAATTTAATCACCGAGCTAACATGCAAAAGATTGTTTTCTTTACATTTTGTTTGTCACACAAGACGTATATAAATAGAGTGTGCACACAAAGATTTGCATCGCATAATCAATCATAAACTTTATTTCACGAAATTAGTGTTCGTATAACACACACACAATTTCTTTTTTCATCACGTTTCACTGATCTGATAATAAACTGGAATGCGATTATACATTAATTAGGCGCAACTTTTTCTGTACATTCTTTCATAACATCACTGTGAAGGAAAAAAAATCAGATGATAATAATAAAAACATTAACTTGTGTTTTTGTCAATGATTTTTATCAATTAAAAATAACAACGGTGGCAAAAGGTAGAAAGTTTTTCGCGTGCATCGATATGATACGATCACCAACGCCTCAAAACTTTTTCCAGCAGAAAGTGTGTCTCAGCAGACCGATTTGAAATCCGAAAGTCTGTTTAAAATCACAAACATATGTATTTCATTACTTTTATCATTTGCATTATTTTGATTTGATAACACCCAAGTATGAATTATGAAACTTCTTGAGTGGGTTTCCTTCAATATATCCGTACATTATAAATTAAAATCGTCTGGCATTTCTTCTCTAATATTATCATCATTCGAAAATTTCACAGAAACGATGAAAAAAAAAAGTCCATTCGAAATGAACAAGTCTGTTGATTTTCTTGAAAAGTTATCGATAATTGTACGTTCCCACTGAATATTGATGAAACTTGCATTTAACAAGCGCGCAAAGACGCCGGACATTGGATTTCGGTTAAATTTGACCAATTTAGGCGATGCGCATTTTTCTTAATATAATTATTGTGACTGGGCGATGCCACAACATATAATTGAGTTGACTGCTCAATACATCACGTAAAAGGATGACGTTGTTACGATTTTCGAAAAACAGTATTATATATATATATATATATATATATATATATATATATCG